>BLKR01001670.1:0-262086 GCA_011170035.1 Teleogryllus occipitalis | reverse complement strand
TGACCAGTGTTCTGGGTAGCGAACAAAGTGTTCTAATGAAAGTTCTAATACAGCTTTAACTTCCGACGTCAATCACGGAAGTTATTTAAAACAGTTAGGTTCGTTTTGGTGGACAAAGCCATTTAGATAAACAAAATTTCAAAATTCACTTTCGACAGTTCTGACCTGAGTTCTGGGTAGCGAGCAACAGTTTTAATGAAAGTTCTAATACTCTTTCCCCCTCCGACGTCAAACACAGAATTTATTTTTAAAAAAATATGTTAATTTTTTTGGACATCGCCAATCGGAGAAACAAATTTCAAAATTGACTTTCGACAGTTCTCAGCAATTTCTGTGCGATTCAACTGCAGTCGCTTCCGCCGCCGCCGCCGCGAAAACGAATATTTGTACCTTTTTCGTTCTTAATTTTTTTCGAAAATAGTTGATGCTCTTCATTTGACCCTGCTAATAACGTTTGTCGGGCCACGTATTCACTAACGTTTGTCGGGCCACAAAATTTCACGTATGCACTAACATTGATATAACGTGTTTGAAACTTTAAAAAAATGCCGTTTTCTATAGAAATTAACTGTGCTTTATGACTAGGGAACGGAATTTATTGTAATAAAAATACAAAATACGTACATATTTATGTACATAATTTTTCCAAAACATGTAAGAAAAAATAGAAAATGTGTGTAATAAGAATTCATTATTGTGTTTAAAATTGTTCACTACATGCATTTTCCGAGCTCAGAATGTCGCCGATCACTTCTTAACAAAGATTCGGAATGGCTGAAATTAAATTCTGCTTCTACAAAAGTAACTATACACTCAACTTAACTCCAGATGAATTTTATTATAAAATTAAAATACATTAATAGTATTTCCTCCCCCGATTGAACAATGCGGAAAGACAATTTTCTGTAAAATATATTTGTTAGTTTTCGATCGATCAACAAATGTGGAGTTTGAAAAATGAGCAAGCACGTTGTTGACACTACTTTTGTTCATGAAAATCCGCTCATCGCAGAATATCTTTGACACAGTATGCAGCAGGCGGGGGGGGGGGGGGTCAATCATGGCGAAGATATGGAAGTTGATTTCGTAACATATTGCAAATGGGTATCTGAAATGTATTCGACGTATAACGTAATAAGTTAAATAATAATAAATATCGTGATAAATTTGAAAACGATATTTCAACCAATTCTTTGTATAATATGTATTCATCTAAACATTTAAAATTGTTTGTAATTCTTAATATTGTCAAACACACTTTTTTATCTTAATGTAAGTTTTAATTTTTTATTGATATTAATTTTTTAATATTTATTTTATTTATATTAATTCTTTATTTTTAAAGGCCTGATGATGGAGGCACAACTTGACCTCTGAAACGTTGCCACACTGTTTCTTGTTTCAAGATACCTTTGTAATGTAAAAATTTCTTTTTAATAAATGGATTTGTGACTGTCGATAAAAAGTAATTATTGGAACTTTTATTGAGAAAAAAATTATTAACAGACAGCCTATGTTTCATCTTTATAGCTTATAATATTGTCATGAAATGTAGTACCATTTCAAATAAGACCAATATGGGGAGGGAGGGCGCAATGAATTTTCGTAATGGAAAAATTGAGACTGCCCAATCTGCATACATATATTCTTTATCTTTGTTGTTGCCTTTCCTTATGTTGATTACATCCCATTATGTTGGCGCTTGAATGTTATTTATTCATTTGTTTCTTTTTGTACAGGTTTGTGGAGATAAAACATCATAATATCAAGCAATATGTATGATAAAAAAAAATTACGTGAGTTTTTGGGATTACAAAAATTCAAAATTCTTGATGAGAATGGCAAAGTATTACCCCCATCAAATATTATTTACAAACACATTTCAGAAGCAATGGAATCAGTCAATTCTCCCATGTCTGCAAAGCATGTTTACAGTACCGTGAAAGAAAATAGAAATGGTTATTTAGATTTTGTAAGAGAAAAATTTCATGCAAGTGTTCACAATGACAGTATTCAGGATGACACGTCGGACGACTCTTATCACGCATCGAGCCCGAAAAAAAAATAACCCTACGTACACAAGTTCAAAAATAATTATTTCTGCAGCAAATTGAGCGATCATTAAACCAAAGAAGAAGAAAGCTGGAAAAAGATTACGCCTTAAACGCAATAAATGGACATCAATCTTTAGTGAAGCGATCTATGATCAAAACAAAGTCACATGCGCGTTTAGTTTTAAAGATTGCGTTGTTACCGAATCTACAGATTCAAAATATTTTATCAAAATCGTAGGAAAGTGTCGAGAATGCGGCTGTCAAATTCACGGTGTTTGTTTCCAGAAACCTTCTAAAAATAAGAACGCAATTTTTCATTGCAAATGTTTTTTTGTAAAAGAAAAGTTTGTACATGTCAAACGGAGACAACTTCGAGGTGAAGCACGAGAGCAAGTTGCTACTGAACTCATTAACTGTAATACGCATGCGTCCACTTGGCGAAATGAGCATATGAATGTAAATTCTCAATTTGGTCAAGATTTTCCACCTACATTGTATAGCTCTTCTGTGTTGAGAAAAGCAAAACAAGAAGAAGATGAAAAACGTCTAGGAATTGGCAGCATTCACCCAATAACTAATTTGCTGGAAGCTCAAGTTTCTACTCACAAAGGAATTATGCAACAATTAGCAGTCAACCCTTTTTATTGTATGTACTGGACTCCTGAACAAGTGGCTTTACTTCGTATATTACTCGATAAAGCGGAGAAATGTTATTTTTCTGTCGACTCTACAGGATCTGTTGCTCATACTTTAAAATATCTACATGGTGAAAAATCAAAATATATATTTTTTATCAGGTAATGTGCAATTTTGAAGGTGGAAGTGCACCTATTTTTCAAATGGTTTCGGCAAGACACGATGCTTAATTTTTAATTTTTTTCTTTTTGGAACTGATTAGACTGTGCAACTTTAAACCAAATATATTTGTAACAGATTTCTCCAAAGCCATACTTGTGGGACTAGCTGGTTCATTTTGTAAAACACTAAGTTTGTCGAATTACTTAGAGGAATGCTATCATTATATTTTTTTTTTTAAAAGAAATACGTATAGAATGCCAATTGAAGTTGGACATTAATCACTTTGTAAATATGGTGGCACAATGGAAATGTTTGAAGGGAAAAAACTCAAAATGTAGACAATTTTATTTGAGAACCCTCGGTCATATTTATAAATTGATAACTTTTGAAGATGTCAGAAGAGCAGTATTATCGGTTCTGGTAACTGCTTTGAGTGAAAGTATCGGTGTTAATGATAAGGGACATGAATTACCCTCACAAAAATATTTTCGGTATGCTGGTGACCTTATTAAAGGATTTCAAACTGAAACGATTTGCGACGAATGCGAAGGCAATCAAGAAGCAGAGAAAATAGAAATTCACTCTAACAATTGGGAATCATGGAGTCAAGAAATGTACGATGAGGCAGAACACATTGCTCAGATTTCCAAAAGTAATGATTTATTAAATTTGAATCCATTTTTTTCGTCAGAAGCAGCAAACACTTTGAAATCGTTGTTGCCATTTATAGTTTTGTGGTCTGGCACAATGAGTAATTATTTTGGGAATAATAATGAGATAAGATCCTCATCGAAGGTCGAAGGTCAATTTAATAAACTGAAAAATATTTATTTTAGGGGAGAGCTACCAATACGTATTGACAAATTTATTTTTAAACATATTAAATATTTGAGTGGCGAAGTAAAACTAGTTGCTGCACAAATTGCCAAAAGTGACGTTAAAAAATCAAACAGTGAAATACAGGAAGAAGTGTTTATGGGTCACGAAAACATTCTTGAATTAAATATGCAGGAAAATTGGAGACAAAAAAACACTGAAACAGGAGAAAAAAGAGCATACAATGAACCATCTCACAAAGATCACAATGACACCGTATCTTCGATATCTGATAAAGCAGTAAACGAGTCCAGAGGTAATTTTGAACTAAGTAACAAAAACGAAAATGTGAAGTGTGACCAACAAATAAAAAATAATGGACCAAATAACACGATCGATTTCCCACACTGGGACTTCGTTCGTTCCCAGAAGCATGTCAAAATACCAGTAATTAAAAACGGTTTGTTATGTAAATTTATAAAAATAGGACAAAAACAGTGCACTGTTACATTAACCTGTGCATTTGATGCTTTGTCAACTGTTATTATGTTTGACATTGGAGGTAGTAGAAAATTTGCAGAATTTGTACACAATGCAAAGGAATTTCCTACTGGACATTTTTGTCAGCAGATATTAAATAGAGGTAAAGTAAATAGAATTAATTATCGAAGGAGGTTCGAAAATTTGTTTCAACCAATTGCAGGGTTCGGAACTGACCAGTTGCGGGAACCAATTGCAGGGTTGAAATTTTGTTTCTCTTAATGGCTATGTCCACAAAAACGAACTTAATTTTTTTAAAATAATTTCCGTGATTGACTTCGGACGTTAAAAATGTATTGGAACTTTCATTAGAACTCTTTGTTTGCTACTCAGAACTCTTGTCAAAACTGTTGAAAGTGAATTTTGAAATTTTGTTTCTTTTAATGGCTGTCAACAAAAACGAACCTAATTTTCTTAAATAATTTCCGTGATTGACGTCGGACGTTAAAAATGTATTGGAACTTTCATTAGAACTCTTTGTTCACTACCCAGAACTCTTGTCAGAACTGTAGAAAGATAAATTTTGAAATTTTGTTTCTCTTAATGGCTGTCCAGGAAAACGCACCTAATTTTTTTAAATAATTTCCGTGATTGACGTCGGACGTTAAAAATGTATTGGAACTTTCATTAGAACTCTATGTTCACTACCCAGAACTCTTGTCAGAACTGTTGAAAGTGAATTTTGAAATTTTGTTTCTCTTAATGGCTATGTCCACAAAAACGAACCTAATTTTTTTAAAATAATTTCCGTGATTGACGTCGGACGTTAAAAATGTATTGGAACTTTCATTAGAACTCTTTGTTCGCTACCCAGAACTCTTCTCAGAACTGTGGAAAGTGAATTTTGAAATTTTGTTTCTCTTAATGGCTATGTCCACAAAAACGAACCTAATTTTTTTAAATAATTTCCGTGATTGACTTCGGACGTTAAAAATGTATTGGAACTTTCATTAGAACTCTTTGTTCGCTACCCAGAACTCTTGTCAGAACTGTTGAAAGTGAATTTTGAAATTTTGTTTCTTTTAATGGCTGTCAACAAAAACGAACCTAATTTTTTTAAATAATTTCCGTGATTGACGTCGGACGTTAAAAATGTATTGGAACTTTCATTAGAACTCTTTGTTCGCTACCCAGAACTCTTGTCAGAACTGTTGAAAGTGAATTTTGAAATTTTGTTTCTCTTAATGGCTATGTCAACAAAAACGAACCTAATTTTTTTAAATAATTTCCGTGATTGACGTCGGACGTTAAAAATGGAATGGAACTTTCATTAGAACTCTTTGTTCGCTACCCAGAACTCTCGTCAGAACTGTTGAAAGTGATTTTTGAAATTTTGTTTCTCTTAATGGCTATGTCCACAAAAACGAACCTAATTTTTTTTAATAATTTCCGTGATTGACTTCGGACGTTAAAAATGTACTGGAACTTTCATTAGAACTCGTTGTTCGCTACCCAGAACTCTTGTCAGAACTGTTGAAAGTGAATTTTGAAATTTTGTTTCTCTTAATGGCTATGTCCACAAAAACGAACCTAATTTTTTTAAATAATTTCCGTGATTGACGTCGGACGTTAAAAATGTATTGGAACTTTCATTAGAACTCTTTGTTCGCTACCCAGAACTCTCGTCAGAACTGTTGAAAGTGATTTTTGAAATTTTGTTTCTCTTAATGGCTATGTCCACAAAAACGAACCTAATTTTTTTTAATAATTTCCGTGATTGACTTCGGACGTTAAAAATGTACTGGAACTTTCATTAGAACTCGTTGTTCGCTACCCAGAACTCTTGTCAGAACTGTTGAAAGTGAATTTTGAAATTTTGTTTCTCTTAATGGCTATGTCCACAAAAACGAACCTAATTTTTTAAAATAATTTCCGTGATTGACGTCGGACGTTAAAAATGTATTAGAACTTTCATTAGAACTCTTTGTTCGCTACCCAGAACTCTTGTCAGAACTGTTGAAAGTGAATTTTGAAATTTTGTTTCTCTGAATGACCATGTCTTCAAAAACGAACCTAATTTTTTAAAATAATTTCCGTGATTGACTTCGGACGTTAAAAATGTATTAGAACTTTCATTAGAACTCTTTGTTCGCTACCCAGAACTCTTGTCAGAACTGTTGAAAGTGAATTTTGAAATTTTGTTTCTCTTAATGGCTATGTCCTCAAAAACGAACCTAATTTTTTTAAATAATTTCCGTGATTGACGTCGGACGTTAAAAATGTATTGGAACTTTCATTAGAACTCTTTGTTCGCTACCCAGAACTCTTGTCAGAACTGTTGAAAGTGAATTTTGAAATTTTGTTTCTTTTAATGGCTGTCAACAAAAACGAACCTAATTTTTTTAAATAATTTCCGTGATTGACGTCGGACGTTAAAAATGTATTGGAACTTTCATTAGAACTCTTTGTTCGCTACCCAGAACTCTTGTCAGAACTGTTGAAAGTGAATTTTGAAATTTTGTTTCTCTTAATGGCTATGTCCACAAAAACGAACCTAATTTTTTAAAATAATTTCCGTGATTGACGTCGGACGTTAAAAATGTATTGGAACTTTCATTAGAACTCTGTGTTCGCTACCCAGAACTTTCTTCAGAAGTAATGAATTATGATTTCGAATTTTTTTTCTCTCAAGCTTCAAAAATAAGAACAAGAAAATATTGCATATTTCCCTTTTTTGACGTCGTACGAAGATATTGTAATGAAACTTTCTTTAGAACTTTTTCTTTACTATTTAGAAATGTGGTCAGGTTTTTATTTTGCGTTGGATCTGATGAATAGTGGTTTTTTGTTTTTTTCGGAAAGTGGTAGATATATTTTTGAATATCTTTGTTATTTTTTGAGTTTTGAGTGCGAATTTTTTTGAGAACTGTAGAACTCTTTTCCCTCTATCCTTACGTGTTAGAAAATTTTGATTATTTGGACTTTTGCCCGCAGCCCTTTTTTGGATTTTAAATTTCTCTTTTTGTAATAATTTTCGAATTTTTGCGGAACTTTTTTTGAAATTTGTCGAGAACTCTAGAACTCTTTGTTCGCTACTCAGAACTTATAAAATATTTAGAATTTTCAAATTTCTGCCCGCCAACTTCACACACCTCCTCCCTGGCGACCGAGAAAGGGCCTGCCCCCGCGGAACGCACGCAGGCGATAAACGAGCTTTCTACCGGCTTCAGGAGGCGCAGGCCAGCGGGCTTCTCAGCAGGGCCGCGCACCGCCACGCGCAATAAGGGGAAGGGAGGGGAGTGCAGTGAAGTGAAGTGAAGTGTTAGAAAAGCTATAAGTCAACTTACAGATAACTCAAAATTAATTATAACTAGGATATCAATCTCTAATTCTAATTGTAATTACATTTGTAAATATTCGTAATAGTTTTGTAATTGTCGTATATCTAGTTGTAATAATGTTTGCCACCGAGCATTAGCTCAAAGCGAACTTTAATAAATCTATCTATCTATCTATCTATCTATCTATCTATCTATCTATCTATCTATCTATCTATCTATCTATCTATCTATCTATCTATCTATCTATCTATCTATCTATCTATCTATCTATCTATCTATCTATCTATCATCTATCTATCTATCTATCTATTCATCTATCTATCTATCTATTCATCTATCTATCTATCTATTCATCTATCTATCTATCTATCTATCTATCTATTCATCTATCTATCTATCTATCTATTCATCTATCTATCTATCTATCTATTCATCTATCTATCTATCTATCTATTCATCTATCTATCTATCTATTCATCTATCTATCTATCTATCTATTCATCTATCTATCTATCTAATCTATCTATTCATCTATCTATCTATCTATTCATCTATCTATCCATCTATCTACCTACTCTACTGCTTCCATTCAACAAAAACGAAGAATATGAGAGACGAGCGAATGGAAGGGAGAGGGAGGCAAAATAAATAGAGATAATCCAATGTCACAGGCAGTTTGCAACTGATATAACAATCAACAGAAACTCGTAACAATTTCATTCCATTTATCATATTTATTGTAATTCCAATTATTTTTCAGTAATTCAATTTGTGATTAATGAAAATCAATAAAATAATAATAATGTGAAATCAATTTTTTTTAATTTAAAAATTGTGAAACTGGAAAAACAAACAACTGACTGCCACTTCTTGTTTGAAGTAGCCGGCGTAGAAGTAATTCCGTTTGTTATAACGGCGCATCTTGAACATTGAAGAGCTCACAAAGACTGTCATAAAAAGCAATAATCACTTCTGGTGCCATTGTGAAATTGAAAGAAACCTCACGGAAACTTAATTTCCTGCCTGGATGTTGCATCTAACACATTGCAAAGAAAAGTAATTGAGGACATAATAATGAACATCTTCCGACGCCATTGCAGGGCGAAGGGGAGGATGGGGAAACGGAGAACGCACCGCTGAACTCTGCTACAAAGCCCGAAAATAGGCCCCGTGAGCAGGGATTTCAAGGAAATGCTCACACTCATCGACTACTGAGACATTCGCTAATTTATCATAATTTTTATCACATCATATTTTGTTGACAAACGTGGAACGATATAGTCAACGATTTCACTTGTAATTATACTGTTTCAAATATTTGCAATAGCAACGTTTCGAGAACCTATTTTCTTCACATCATCCGACTGTAATTCTCAGAAAATTTGCTTCCGCAAATACTTGAAAAGAAAAAAAAATTAGAAGTGAAATCGCTGTTTTTATTACTACACGATTGTCAAAAAATGTAATGGGATCATATATTATTCTATACTGAAGTACAAAATAACAAGAAACAAATATATTTGTTGATTCCTTACACAGTTTTAATGATATTTTAATCAAAGGCACGGCGATAAATTGACATTTTTTGGCATTGGAGTTGTGTGGTTTGTATTTAAGTGAAATGAAACATTCAGCTGTTAAGTAAAAGTTTTTAAACATTAAGTAAACTATCATTTGATTTATTGCTTTGGGCAACGTAAGTTTTATTTAGAGTGAAATATAAAATTTATTCCACTACTTACATAATACACACAGCCTGGAGAGATCAATTTATTCACAGCCTAACTTTTCCTTAAAGCGATTAAAAGATGCCTAGTGTTCCAGCACTTACAAACTACATTTACATAGTTCGTTAAATCCTTCTCTCGTTTACATAATGGCAATCGTTAAAACGTAAAGCATTCCAGAGGAGTAAATCTTGTGAAAAAAAATCAGTCCGCGAGCCTCCTACGTCTTCTGAAGGGTTCAACACTTCCACTTGGAAATGCAATAATCTTTTACTTTCTTGTGCCATAAATGATGTTCTAATACCAGCCATAATAATATAATTAATGCAGGGAAAGAAAGTGCGACAAATACAAAAAGGGTCCCCATTGGCATACATTCTCCAACCATTTTTGATATTTTTAGGTCATTTTTCTTGTTAAAAAGTATTTTACATGACATATAATTAAATAAAAACAAAACAGTATCAATTAGAGCTGTTTTCGGCCGAGAGCTTTTTCTCTACGGCAACTTAGTAAGGTTTCGCAATCTGAACCAATTGGTTGTGAGAGAGACACAGACCCTACGACTCAAAACACTTGTCTGCTCTAAGATTTCACCGTCAAAAAAGACAAATTCGACAAGATTTGCTTGACAGAGAAAAATGATTACAAAACGTAAGATGTACCATTGCCATCAGAAGCACGATATCTCGTTTCATAATGGTTTGAAACTTTCCCTGACTTGCAATGACTCTTCTAAAAACCCCCTAACGTTTTCCTGGCTTTCCCAGATGAACGCAATCCCCGTACTTTTATCGCTTCCCCAGAGCGTGGGCGCGCTGCGATACGCAAATGAGAGGAGCGTACGCGCGTGGGCTGCCCCGGGGCGGAGGGCGAGCGCCGCGATTAATGGAGCCGTCCGGATGATGTACTCGGCCCGCCGCGCCGCGCCACGCCGCTTCGGCTCGGTTCCACCCCGTGCCCACGGGCAGCCGCGGCCCGGCAGCGCTGGCGCAATCGCAGGCTCCCGCCCCCGCTCCTTCCACTGAAGGGCGCACATCCTCACTCGCCACCGGCAGCTGGCCAGGGGCAGATCGATTGCTTGCTTGTTAGTGACTCCGGGCAACTCAACTACTGAGGTCCCATAAGTTTAGTGCATGCTCTTTCATCGGGAGAGGGGGGGTGACCTCCCGCTGGATTGCGAGATCCGGCGCCGACTTACCGTCGACGAGCAGGGTTTTCCCCAACCAGGTATCTCCCACCAGGCACTGCCCCAGCCGGGAAAAGCTCTAAGTCCCCGACTGGTCTCCCGGCATGTGTACAGTGTACTGCATGTTAGTGTAAGTGTGTGTGAGGGGTGAGGACAGGATGAGGAAGAAAAGATCGCGCGCGGTCCGACTGTACGAGTTAGGGTACTGCTCCAGCATTCGCCTGGTGTTGATCGAAGAAACCGCGGAAAACTACCGTTCTGAGCAGCCGGCCTCGCCTCTATAATTCTCCTCCAGACAGCGACTGAATTTTACCTAGCTGAGATGCTAGTGTCGAAAATCTTGCCACTGTCGAGAGTGGAACTCGAGGACCTCCCGGTCAGAGGCGCTGCAGTGACATCAGTTGATGCACGGAGCCACCTCTCCCGGTCCAGGGGCAGAGGAAGACTCGAGTGGGCAAAGGATGAAGTGTTCAACAGATGATAAAAGGGCGCGAAGAGGATCGCATATAGGCACGGGAAACCACACCAAAATATTACAACATCTCCTACTTTCCTATAGTGTCTAGCTTTCGACGCATAATTGTCACTATTGAATATTGAAGTGAGAACTCATCTTACGAAAACATTCACATCAATCAATAACCCAAAATAAAGACATCATATGGCATTTCACAAAAGAAAGCGTAATTCTTTAAGGTTTTAATCAATTACCAGCAAACACTGGAGGCGGTGGATAAAGTACGTACATTCTGCTGACATGGCTGAAGAAATTCCTCTTAGCTCTCGCTAAGATTAATAAAGAAAATTGCAGTCTGTAAAAAATGTAGTATATAAGTAATGCTAAACCTTTCTATTAGTCGTAATCTTAATATATCAACTCCTCACGGATATCTCTAATACTAAGTAAATAACATTTCGCCATGACACGCGCAACTTTCACGACCTATTAATTTAAACAAAGAAGTTTTTTTTCTGATAAAATTCGGCGAAAGAGGCCCGACTCCATCAATCTGACGTACCCAGAGAGCATCAGAAAAACAGCCTCAAAGAGGGCATTCTCGGGAGGCAAGTTGGAGAAGTAAACGGCGGCAGCTAACTGCCGAGCGGCCAACGCGGGAGTCAACGCAAATTTAACGCCACGTCGCAGGGCAATGCACAAGGAAATGCAATTCCCCGCACTTCATACCCGGGGCAACTACCGAACCATCAAAGGAATTTCCATCAACGGCAATCACTGTGAAGGAGTGACCTAACCGCTTGACCACTCGGCAGACAATAGCGGCGGAGCAGCGGTGAAAGTGTTGTAAATGAAATTGAGCGGGAGTAGTCAGCAGCCTGGGAGTAAACTGCAGTAGTTACGGCGGAGTTCTAATCTTCTTGCGGAGTTCGTGGAAACAATTGAGAGCAGAGGCGTGGCCGCAGCGATTTGATTCCAGACCGCGAGTGCACGTTTTCGAATGCTACCGGGGACAACTTTCATACCTTCATTGAGGAACGTGCTTAGAACTTATCTCTAGAGATTTCTTTAACAAGGAAAAGTGAGGGGACGAGACTCTGGTTTGCATACGCATTTACTAAAAATTCTCTTGGATTGAAGGACCAAGATTTTATCATTATGAGAACATACTTATATTGACAAAGACATTGTTATCCCAGAAGAAAAATAAATTCTACTTTGAGTTGCTTGCCGTAAAAACCGGAGATCTTTTCAAATTAATAAACTGACAAGTTATGTGTTTGAATAAATTCGATACAACGAAAGAGTACGTATCCCATCATCTTGTATTTTGCAAGATATGATGAAAACAATTTACTTTATGCCACGGGGGTCCGTATTTTCTTGCGTAATTACAACTCTCTCTTTCAATACTTTACGTAACGCAGAAGCTATTGTGATTCGCATCGCATTAAAGCATTAACTTTTACATAAATCAGATTCATTCTTTATAGCAAATTAAACGTCTAAATGTTCTTTTTAACGTAACAAGAAAAATGGAAATTATCTTCAAATCCACAATATTACAACTGCAGGAAAATAAATGGAAAGCCACCGCATGGTTTTCGACAACTTACAACTAAAGGAAACCGAAAAGAGGAACCGCGTGGTGTAGTGTGGAGGGGGTTGGGGCGAGTTGGGGCGAGTTGGGGCGGGGAGTGGCGGGTTGGGGGCGGCTGGGGCGGGTTGGGGCGGCAGCGGGTTGGGGCGGGTTGGGGCGGGCTGGGGCGGGTTGGGGCGGGTTGGGGCGGGACGGGGCGGGACGGGCGGGACGGGGCGGGACGGGCGGACGGGCGACGAGGCGGGACGGGGCGGGACGGGGGGACGAGGCGGACGGGGCGGGACGGGGCGGGACGGGCGGGACGGGCGGACGGGGCGGACGGGGGGGGGGGGGGGGGGGGGGCGGACATGAGCAGGTAGGAGATGTAAAAAATGTTCCATTTAACGTTGCAGAGTTCCTTCCTTCCCAATAACCACTCGGGGCAACGCCGGGCACTTGGGCCAGTGAATGCAAAGTGAGCGAGAGAGCACTGCTGCGAAGGCAGAGGCCCGCGCGTCGCCAGGGCGTCAGGCGAAGGCTCCCACCTGCGCGGTCGCGTCATCGAGGCCAGGCCGGCGGGACCGGTTCGCCACCCCCCTCCGCCCACCGCCCCACACGTCATGCACGCACTGATCCGACCAAGTTATCAATTGCACAAGGCCAATATTAATGTAATGTAAAATAAATATAACTCGCATTTTGAGACACATTCATTTAACAAAATATTCTTAATTTTTGTTATAATTTTATGGAAAACTATATTTTTCACACTTCAATAAGAGGAAAAAAACAACATAAGTACATCCTAAATGACACTGAAGTTGTAAGAGGTACGAAGAGATGAAATAACGCGCCTAAAATATTGAGATGATACCACAACCGACTTACGCCGCTCTCCAGGATTCCCAATGCCGATACTGCAAATATAAAAAACAAACGTGCACTCTCATTGAGCATTACAGTATTCCAACAATCCTATAGAATACTCTGTGCGGAAGATGCCCTATTCTTGTTCTGCCTTGCCTTGCCTTCCTTGCTTTACCTTGCCTTGCCCTGCTCTGCCTTGCCCTCTGCCTTGTCCTGCTCTGCTTAGCTCTGCGTTACCCTGCCTTGCCGTGCCCGGAGGCGTCGCCAACACAACGACAGAGCGCCTAGCTTTGCGGCCACTTTCTTCGCGGCGCCGCGATGTCGGGAGCTTTGCCAAAATCATCGGCTGAAAGTCGCGACACTTCCATTTCCCCATTCACAGCTCAAAGTTAGTCACGAGTGGAAAAAAACCAGGAAATAAGTTAACGGGATAATAGGGGTTTTTCCCAAAATCATACACTTTTGAAGTCGAAATTTTAGTACGGAGTAACGGAAATGCAAAGTACAGTAGCAACAAGCCTCAGAAATGAGATTTCACTTGAAGCATATCTTTCTCCATATGACATTTTACTGTCAGTAAACTAAGTAAGCATTGTATTCCCTGTGGGGGTAAAGGATGAAATTACAGGCATGTGCGCATCTCTTCCACCGCCTCCAACCACAGAACAGAGCGCGGCGTGTGAATTCCGCCGGAGCGTCGCGTCGCGTCTCTCCGATTTTTGTCCCGCGCCGACGCTGTGTCTCTTCCTGGAGCGCCCGTCGATGCCTGGCATTAGCGCCCGCGCCGCCTCGCGACCTCTGCTCCGCGCCGCGCGAGGTGGGAAAGCCTCCCCCTCGCCCCCACCCCCGGCCAACGCACATCGACCACCTCAACGAGAATCCACAGGCTCGGTGGAACCGAAAGGGAAACCGAAGCCAACGGAGCCGGAGAAAAACGGAGAGCGAAGAAACGCATTAAGTAACTGTTCAAATAGAAGAAACGGAGGATCTCAATCAGACAATGAAGTCGAAGATTTGGGGTGAAGGCCTGAGGAACGGGAAAGTCTCCTAGTACGTACGTAAAATAAAATCCTGCAGAAGGGTGGAGAAAGCGAATCAAGTGCATTTGGTTCAAGCGAACGAAAAATAAAAGAAAACTAGATGCGCCCTGGTGCAAAAAGGGCTGCAGGGCACACTTGCGACGAAACTGAATTTTCATTGTCAAGAAGTTGGAGAAAGTAAATGAGGAAGATCACAAGAAAAGCTAGTATTTTAGGCACAGTCACAGCTTGAACCACACGAGAAAGTGCAGAGGTCGACTTTCAATAAATAAGTTTTAAAAAGTAGTAAAAACTGGTAAAAAAAAGTAGCATCAACTGTTTCGAATCAGATAATAAAATATTCAGATTTCGGTTTTCGATTATAAAAAGTTTAGTTTTTTGAAACATTTTCCCATCTTATTATTAAAGCATTGTGAACTTATTTCAATTACTACACATTTTGAGCTAAATACTACTAATGCCCTTTACTAACATTCGTTCGACTTCTGTAGGGATTCTTGAACTCACTTTAGAAACATTTAAAAAGTTCTCCCCTTGAGTACGAGATATCCGAATCAACAAAAGATGTAAACATATTTTATCTAGTCACGATTCATGAAAAACGCACCAAAAATCTTACATGTTTCTCTACGAGGCACTTCTCGAAACGTGCTTTCCGTCTCAGTATTGCAACGATTTTTAACGGTTCCTTTTGGTGCACGGGTCATGACGAAACATCTGAAGTCAAGAGGGCGTCCGGGGGGGGGGAGCTTGCGAGGGCGCTGCGCCCTCGGCCGAATTCCTGCGCACGCGCGCCACGAGGGGAGGGGGAGGGGAGGGGAGGGGGAAGGCCGGGTCAGCAGCCGGCGGAGGCGCACGCGTGCACGTCCCACGAAGACCACGCGCCGCTCGGCACGTGACCGCACGCGCCCTCGCCCTTGTCCTCGCCCTCGGCCTCGCCCTCGAGAAGCGGCGCTGAAAGCCATCCACTGGCGACCATTTACTTTCAACAACCACTTCCGGTTTCACGAAAACTCAAACTGAGCGCTGGTCAAATCGCAGCGAAGTATTAAGTTATGTTTTCCAAGAATCCCTGGCAATTCAGCAGAGCCGAGTCCGTTCACTTCGCAAACAGCACAACTGAGTAAGTCGTTATTCTTTTTCAGCTTCACGTAATTCCCAGGATATTAGAACGAATCAATATAAAAGCAAGAAAAACATCCCAAGAAGAGAATGATCTGAAAACTATGTTCGAACCATTAGACCTTGTTCGTACTCCATTTTACACAAGCAGAATTCTGCGTATATATGGATAAAATTAAAAATTAGAGCGCATCAAATAATTATAGTGTAAGCTGTATCGGAAAAACTCCCTAATAACCTATGCTGATCCATTTTCGCTATATAGCGATGCTCTGTAACGAAATAAAATCCCCTGATCCACGAGTTTCGATATAAAGGATGTAGAGTGAATGTCAAGTGGAGCGCTTCTGTCCTGCGCCTGGGGGGGGGCGAAGGGGGGCGGAGGGGGGCGGAGAGGGGCGGAGGGGGGCGGAGGGGGGGCGGAGGGGCGGCGGAGGGGGGAGCGGAGGGGAGGCGGACGGCGAGAGCCTTGCGCGGCACGCGGCTCACGCCCTCCGCTCGGCGCTGCGCACGCGGCCAACCGAGGGGAACGTGCACGTGCCACGCGCCGCCGCCGCCGCCGCAGATTCATCTGCGGTGGAAAGTCCGTGAGGCAAAAGTGAGGATTTTTTTAAAATTTTTATTTTCGAGTAAGCATCGCAGCTGATAAACGAAGATGTATAAAATGTACTTTTATATCATAAATAAACGAAGAGGATAACTTACGAATGCAATACACACAATTTTAGATGTTTAAATCGATACGAAAAAAAATTACGGATACTAGAAATAACGAAGTAAAGTGCTAACATATTTCGACTGAAGATTTGATCTTTCTTCTCTCATGACATATCGAGCGATGATCAAATGAAAAGAGATGAAATCAAATGTTTCGGAAATTAATTGCTAATTGATAGAGCAATTAACGCAACAAATCTGCTAGGAATCTAATCAAGTATACATTTTATAACAGGAGAAGACAAAGAGGAAATTATAAAAAATCGCTACTATACACAGTTTACTACAATTATCAAAGTACTAAGTAAACCTAAGAGGAAATAATTGTTCGAATCTGTCCGAGCATATGACGATTGGCGCATTTGACCATAGTACGCGATGGAGAAGGAATTAGAATTAATAATTCCGCAAGCGAGATTTCAAAAAGGGGGTGAAAGGACGAACACAAATACAACCATGCCCGAGGCGGGACTCGAACCCGCGATCCTTCGGTCCGAGATCGCTACGACACTACTGTCATAGCGATCTCCGCCCCCGGATCGGCAAAGAGTTCCACTAATGCATTGAATATTGTGTACTAAATAACCTGTACACCTGGTTTCAAACGGAGAAGATGGATGAGCAGTTGGCGTTCGTCTCCCAGGCAGAGGCTGTCGACCCCACTTCGCGCCCTCCGCGTCCGAGGCCCGTCGCCTCCCCGCCCCGCCCCGCCCCCGCCATTGTCTCGCGCGCCCTCACGCGCACGGGCCGGGCTGAGGGCGCAGGCGAGGGCGAGGGCAGGCGAATCTAACGGAATGAGCGCCGCGCGCGCGCCTATTCTCATGCAGAATGGGAGGAGGCGCTTGCGCGGAGCTTAGCGCTCACGGCGGGCGGTTTACAGATGACGGTGCTCCAAGCTTACCCACCACCAACACACGGGGCGTCTCCATCGCTCAGACTTTAGGTTTAGCCTCCTCTCCGAGCATGGAATGACGAATAAGCACGTAGCATTCCCGCCTGATGCCTGAATGAACGAAGGTTATATTACAGACCGCATGAAATTTTTGGTTGTTGCCATTTTGGACTCAAATGTAATGGACATAATTTTGAACAGACTCATGGACGTTTAATCGCGGAGGCCAAGGACCCGAGCTTCGCCGCCAACTAAGAAAGGCGCGAGCGTGGAGTCAATGTTCCTTTTATGAAAATGCTTTACGAATTGTGTGTCGCTCGAACCCAGGGTTTGCCTTATGCAAATCTCGTAGGTCTGATGCTAGCCACCGACTAGAAAACGCGGGAGCGACAGCGAGTTCACTTCGTGCTAGAAGCATTTGTGGCAGAGAAGGACTTGAAAACATAACGCTCTTGCAATCGTAACGTCTGAAAAACAAGATACAGGGAACAATGTGTAATTGGAGGCCTCCCAAAGCAGTTGAGGTGCGGAAGCTGCCAAACGAAGGCGGGCCACACTCAGGGGACACATTTCGCCAACAGACGTCCACCGCTCGCGCTAAAAGGCACTGCTCATGGAAAGGTTATTGAAAATGTTAGAAAAAAGTGATTGCGTAGGCTCCCGTGAGCGGAGGTTGCAGGGACGATCCACGTCTCTATCGGGGTGGCTGATATTTCGGCTAATAAAGTGTGGCCTTCCTCAGAATGTACTGCGCAGATCTAGAAAAGGGTTATTAGAAATCCCAAAACTAACTGAATTAGCGATGACAAGTGAAATCCAGCGAAGTGAATGTCAATGGACTCCGGAAAAGAACTATCATGTTTAAAGCAAAGGCGCGTAATTTACTATCAATGAGAAGGTCACAACTAATGTTACCTTTATGTTTACAATAGCGTAGCCCTTTCTGTATGCACGTGGAAACCAAAATGCCCTCAGTTTCAGCGGAGGCGCTTAGCGAGAGGAGTAGCAACCACGAAACTCAAACATTCGGATATATATGCATGTGGACCAAACGTCATTTATGCAGAACACTTCGGAAATATATTTCGAACACGGACACCTTTCACAGCCCCTGCCTCTGTAATGAGATGCAACCCGCTTCACACAGAAGAGCGTTAACCGAACGCTGGTCCTACGCAGGACGAACTTCCGTTCCAGCCTTTCACGCATGACGCGTCATGTCAGTAATTCCAAGCATCTGGAATATTTCGACACGAACTCTATCACAACTATACGTGAACATCGATTTTTAATTGCCTTTATTTAGGTATTGTAAGAACTGTCACGTCACAATTCAGAATGAATATTCATTTAAACGAATGTGGCAGGCAGTCCATCGGTTTTATTGTTCTTGGGCATCGCGTATTTTAGCGGTTGATCCACAGCCCCACACGTGTGCCTTCTTAAACAGTTCCCAGCTGCAGAAAAAACCTCGCGATACGAGACGAGAATTGACGTTCTGCAGCAAGTAAGGCGCGCCGGCCGTTCTGTGAAAACAACCTATCAGACAATCGCCACGTCGCGGCGTGGACCGATGATTGACGCGCGTATATCACACGCGTCATCTCCAAAGAAACAATCACTCGCGGCGAACAGGCGGCCGTTATGCCCCCGCCAACGGCCCTTTCAAGTCGCGCGTCTCCGCTGACGTACGGCGAGAAACGCCATTTCAATTTCGATTTTAATTGGTCGAGCTCAACTGTTATTTTTATTGCCACACTAATGTCTGTTGGCTGTATATATGAACAGGAATATTATGTCCACTGCAAGAACAAAACAAGATGTTTAGCTTCAAATTTTAATGAGATAATCCGTTCTATTCTTGACTTTCTAAGATGTTAATGTAAGATGGTCTCCATACGCGAATTATCATTTGCTCGGAACGTGTTTATTTGAAAATGTAATGCAGCAGATTTCATTTCTTTGTGAACTGAAAAAGAGCTTACTTATTATTGTTATTTTCGAGGTTTTGACTCCGCGTTAATTTTTTATTCTTTAATGTAACTATACAGAAAAACTTACTACAAAAAATTAGACGTATTTTGAATTATAGGTTCCAATTTGTTCTGTGATTGTTTGGTCAAATAATCACGAGCTGGGCTTACGATATACAACGTAAATGACAATATGACAAAGCAGAGGGATCTGTAAAACCGAAAACATCAATTGGCAAAGTTTGCGCAACATAAAGACAACTTACATTTCAGATATCCCCCCTCCTCCCAAAAAAAGCTTAGAATATCCCACGAAAAACTACCTACATGATCCGAACACCGCATAATCGTGATTACTGAACTACAACACTCATGGAGGTAGCAGCAGGAAGTATACACGCAAAGTTCCGTTTTCCCTGCGATAAAAGAAAATCGAAAATGAGTCTTCATTACTTTGCTCGACCACTTCAATTGTTTTGAAATCGCCGCAATCGGAACAGACTTTTTTTTCTTCTTAATGAAGCAACGAAACCGACGAAATGCATTCGCAAACACCATCTCGTATCTTGCCCGTGTCGGTCCCGACCCTCGCAGTGAAAATAAGCGAGCAATCGGTGCCGCTAGGAGCGCGAATTGTTTCCCGCGCGCAACCCAAGAAGGGAGGGGAGGGGCGGGGCGGCGCGCGAACGAAAGCGAAGCGCCGGGCGCAGCCAGCCACACACTCCAGCACTTGGCCTCCGACGCCGCTCGCACAGCGCATCAGACCGTTGCAAATCACGCTCCGGTTTCACTCAAGAAAATACTTCAGTTTACGTTTCAAATCAATTCGTTTGAATAACAAAACGCTCCTGTTTCGCTCTCATATATGTTTACTCAATAATTTCGAATTTTGTGATAATGCAATAGAACTTTGATATTTCGTTTCTTTCGATTCATTCCTGACCACAACAGAAACAACGCTAACTTGAAATAAATCTAAAAATGACGACGCGTCTGTGGTCTGAAAGACAAGCTCATCTGTTGTTTGAACGATGAATCACTCGTCGAAAGGCAAATTCAGTGAAACAAGTCACGAAATTACGAAGGTCTAAAACCCGAAAACGCGTATTTCATTCCGTTCCGTTTCTAGAAATACATTCAATGAAAGAATAGCAGTTTCGGTGAAACAGTCTTCAATGGTTTGATGCCTAGCGTAATCAAGGGATCCCTTTTGTTTTTTCGCATTACGGACACGACTATTAGCCAGTGTCTTCAGAACAGTCACAAAGCATATGTAACATGTGTGTGTGTGTGTGTGTAAGGGGAGAGGAAGGATCAAGGACGAGGATCGCGCGCGGTCTGTGGCCAGTTTGTCGAGCACTCGCTTGGTCTTGATGGGAGAAACTAAGTAAAACTGCCGATGAGAGCAACCGTCCGCTAGAAGGCTGCCTAGGATGTGTGGCCCGTGTAGACGAAACCGACGAAATGCATTCGCAAACACCATCTCGTATCTTGCTAGCTAACATGTGTGGCCGTGTGGAGGAGCGCGGCTGGCGCATCCCCGCGTCGGAGGGCGCGTGCGCGGGGCGAGAAAGTGGCCTCGGGGGAGGAGGAGGAGGGGGGGCGGGGACGCGCAGATAGCCCGCTCCCGTCCGCCGCGCCGCGCGGGGAGGTGGCGGGGGTGGGGGTGCTTGGCTCCCGAGGCGCGGAACGATTTGTCTTGGAGATAACACGAGGAAAAAACGCCCTCGCCCAGAGAGAAAGACCTGCACGCGCCGTCTATGACGCTGAGCGGCGTGTCTGACGGATCTCTGACAGGGCGAGCCGTCTCTATCATTGGCAGCCATTGGGATCGTGGCAAGAGCCACCTCTCTAACCAACTCTTGAAGTTAGGGCCCCCTCTGCAATCGGCACTTGATACCATCGTCACTGCTTTGGGTTACGAAATTATGAAGTTGTTTCAGGCACTCATGGATGTTTGCCAACTCATACGATCTGCCCCATTGTCTGAAGATAAAAAACGCACATGCCTGGTGAGATTTGTATCCGCAACCTTCGGTTTCATTATGTTGGAAATAGGTTCCCGCTTCGGCTATGAAATATTTATCAATTAGGATAATGCTCATTACAAAATTAATATTATAAATTATGACGGCATCAACAAGTAAACAGAAAACAACTTCATGAAGTTCCTTCCAGCGGCACACAGTATGACAAAATACCACATCAATAATCCTGAATTCTACGAACTTCTATTTGGTTTTCAGTACACAAATGTAATACAATATGTATTGAAATATGTATCATAATTTTGTCAATATTGATGCGTGTCATAAATAAACATTACTTAAAAGAAGTTCGTTCAAATGAATTTCTACCTTGGGTATTATTTATGTAAGACATTCATTTTGAATTAGTGGTGCGCTGCCAAGTGCGTCTGCTTTACCCTCATAGTTGACAAAACTGTCCAGTGTTTCCACAAACAACGGTATGACATGTTTATTCATACCCCCCTTCTGTCAAGCCACGTCAGCTGTTTCGTCCAAAGTAATTGTGATGGTGTTCAATTCAAAAATCAAGATGTATATACAAGCAGAAATATTTCTGAAAGCAGTTTGACTAAAATAACCACAGCTATTAAAAATATATTACACCTCCCGAAATAAGACTAGCGACATGTCGTACGCCTTTTCTTCTTTAGAATGGGTCGTAAAAACTAAAACATCACCTACGTGTCCGCATGAATGAAATATTTTAAAAATTCATATTCTTTAAAAATCCGTAAAATGTTTCTTATGGTGTGTAAATTCAATGAGAAATTCCACAGGCACTAAAATTTGCATAATAGTGTTGTCGATAAATTCACCGCCTTATCTTTCACTTTTCGTTTCATAAACCTCACAAGGGCTGAACTTTCAGTGATTTGCAGGAATCTGTTCATTAAATATTTAAGATGAAGTCACAAACTATCATCTGAAATATGAATAAATGTGAATTTAGACACAATCGCTCTTCTGACATCAAATACTAAATTGATACAGAATCATATATAATACAGTCATCTACATTCGTTGCTCTGCGGACAGTGCTTCAAATTCTAATTCACATTTTATGTCTCCTTCATTCAGTTTCACTTCACGTAAAAGTTGACTGCACGAAATACAAAACAATCGAAAGACAAGAAAAAAGCAGAATGAAGTATTCTCTCCAACGACGCGCCTCCCCACAAAGCAATGGAGAACGCACCTTGCCGGACGATTTAAGAGCCTCCGCCTGGCATGCTGTACCACCAATGAAGTCAGAGATCCTGCTGAGACAAGCGACAAAAAGTATCTTTAACAGCGTATGCACTAAATACAGCGTTTTTCAAATAGGAAGCAGAACCGGTTGAAGCCGAAAGATAAACTCCGGGAGCACTCGGCGCCCAACAACCTGTCACAAGAGCCGTGTCAAGGCACCGCCTGCGGGCGGGCTAACGAGGTCCGGGATGCGAAATTGAATTTGGGGGAGCGCGTAGGAGACGGTTCTAGCGAGCAATAAAAGCTGCAAGAAGAATAATTCAAACTGCAAGTTAAGCACTCCAAAATAAATACTTAGAAACGACTGTCAAAGATTAATGGACCAAGTAACGAACAACAACTCGAGCCTCGTGACCGGGGAAAGCACACGCACGGAAGTCCAATCACTGAAATGGGCAATAAAACGTGAGTCAGCGATAGCATCAGGGATAAGCGTCATGTTTGTGGAGTCGGGAATGAAGACTCGAGTCTGAACGCATAGCAGAAAGAGTTTATTCCTACTAAAAAGTAGAGATATATGTGAATCGCTCATATCAAGTGTTCTTGAATAATAAAATAAGGTGAAAAGGTAAAGTGAAGCTTTACTTCACATATATTTTGAAATCAGGAACAAATGATGACCTTCTCGCATGCCAATTACTGACCGT
Organism: Teleogryllus occipitalis; assembly: GCA_011170035.1. Taxonomy (NCBI): domain Eukaryota; kingdom Metazoa; phylum Arthropoda; class Insecta; order Orthoptera; family Gryllidae; genus Teleogryllus; species Teleogryllus occipitalis. The sequence goes on along the minus strand of BLKR01001670.1, from coordinate 239,109 downwards.
ATTTTCATGAGAATTAAATGCAAATGCTTACTAGTGCAGGATTTACGAAGAACACACTAACATTTTACAAATCATAATTAAGTACACTAAAAATAACAGAAAATATCATACTAAACTCGATACTCCCAATGTAACTACAAATTATAATCAGACGGCCCTTGTTCTGTATGTATATTCGCACAGTAATCTCAATCCCACCAATATTCCTACACTATTAGGATGGTGGAAAATAGAAGTTTTTAAGTACAAAGAAAACACAAAGTATTATAAAATCAGAAATTATAAATACATGTACTGCAAATCGAATCAACGCCAAGAGGCAAAATATGTATGACATGCAACACAAACGGGCTTGAAACGAGGAATGAATAATGTTGCAATCTGCACGCTTACGTGTTCTTCGGAAAGAAATTCCGCAACCACTGCTAGGAAACAATGGAACTTCAGAAATGATATGGCTTCTTTTTACTGAGGAAAGTGATAAAACAATATTCAACTGGGAAATTAAGACTTGGCAGTGCTGAACGTTCTCTTCGATATCAGCAAGAAGATAGATTTCTAATCTTCTTTGGTCATGACAGTGAAGGAAGCAATATTAACTCAATCTGTTCTTCTGAAATTAAACAGCTATCAAGTGATCAATACAATACGTCTGCATATATAATTATCTCAAATTATGTTGCTTCCATGGTATTAATTGGACATACTCTAATAGTCGAAAACGATCAGAAGATAAAATGTAAAGAATAACATTTTTAAAGCAAAAATTCAATTTTGAAGACATGGGCTAACACTATTTTTAAAATCTACCCATTTTATATGTTTAGATTACTTGGATTCCTTATTTTAATTTCAGTTCTTAATTTCTTCATATTTTCACATTTCACCATTCCATGACCCTTTAAATCCCTTTACACCATTTTCATGACATCATACCGGGTACCGAGCGGGCACTACAGGGGCCATTTAGGGCACACCGGGGGGCAGGCTTTTCTTGGTTCGCAGATAGAACGCCCCGCCTGGTCACCCTGGAGCCGGACCGATCTTGCCCACAGGCTCGTCTTAGCATTTGAACCCTAAATACTGCCGAAGAGGACAGGAGTTGAGCAATTTGACATTTGGTTGGAGCGAAGAAAAGACAACTGTCACGAAAAACACACGATGAGAACACCCATCCCTTATTCGGGATAAGTATTCGCTTACCATAAAAAATAATTTATTTTTAAAGAATCGCGATACTTATGTCGCGATCAAGTTCCTTATCCCACCAGTGAAGTTGGCACAAATATAGAGGAAAGAAGATTCTCAATGACACAACTGCCACTTGATGGTAAAGTTATGAAGTTAACTAGTTTTCATCACTGATCAAGAATAGTTTTCCCACCAGAATCACAGTGACAACTCGATTCATTTTATGTTTCAGGGCACTTCAACTACTACTTCATTGGCGCTCAGGGACGGAAAGGTAATGTAATTCGGAGGTAAGATCGCGCGCGGTCCGTGACCCGCTGGGCAGGAAGTTGCGGCGGCATTCGCCTGGAAGTGATTAGATCAGTCTGAGTATCTGATTTTTCGACTGCAGCAAGAGCCACAAACTCACTGATGTTAAAACATGACATTTCTGCTATCTATCGTGGATCGAACCCGCGTCCTCCCAACCACCAAGCACAGCGCTGCCTTCGTATCCGCCGCTATCGACGTTGGCAAGACGTGGAAAACGGAGGTTTCCGAGTCGTGTCACCGAGGAGAGTGGTCGCGCCCGGCAGTTAGCCTAGTTTCGGTTATCGCCGCAGGTCGTTAGCGGCGACAAAGCGCTGCGCGGCGGCGGCGGCGGCGTCGCGGGGGCGCGTGGCGGCGCGGGCGTCGTTTTCTCCGAGCGCGTCACGTCGCGTCGCGGCGCGTCGCGGCGCCCCTCGACGACGCGGCCCGTGCGCCGGAAGTGGAGAGCGGCGCTATGAACGCAAGTGGGGCGCGCGGCGACGCGACGCGACCGGACGCAGGGCGATGCAACACACTGACGGAGGGAACGAACAGACGGACACAATTTATCTAATGCCTCTCAGCTAGCCAACTACTACATATTGGGAATGTTGACCGATACATCGATCCTCAACTCTGTATTTTGAAAATGTGGAAAATACTGATGGTCTGATTTTCCTTGAATGAGATAACGCGTTCACAAGTTATTTAGGCCGGAATTTGGCAAAGTTTGTTAAAATCGTATGCTGTTTTGATCAGTGATTTAGAGCGCGTAAACTACTAATAAGGTCATTAGTTCAGTAAGTGTACTGAGATTTTTTATCGCGGGAGGTGACGGTGTTCTTCCTCTGCTGGATGGCGAGATCTCTCGCCGACCTACCTGTCGCCTTGCGGGGAGTGAAAATATTTTATTGTTATTAGAGATTTTTTGAACGCCAATGCGGGCAGCACTATCGATCTTCTGCGCATGCGCAGATGCACAAAAGTGATGTGAAACTTTACATGCGTAGAAGATCCAGTGCTTTGACGTTTGAAGTTGCACAAACTCCCTAAATAGGGACTACTCTGAGATATTTCTTTATCGACAGTTTGAGATATTTTGTTCCATACACTTCTGATAAACATTAATTCTGGAGAACATTAAATTAACTAGTTCTATTTCCCCCGATAACTCCGAATACGTATGTGATACAAATATTACGAGCTATCAGAGCATTTCTTCCGCAGCGGTTGATATTCGAGTATTCCCCCAGCCATGAAGTAAACAAAGAAAGCACTGAGCCCCAGTCGAATGCACCGCGCCAGAGCGCGCATCCTGCCTGCCCACCCCCGCTTCCGTCTCCCCTGCGCCTGACTCACCAGCAGCACGCGACCCCCTCCACGCGGGCCGAACGGGGCGGGGGAGGGGAGGAAAAGAGGTGAGGCGAAGAGAGGCAAAGAAAGTTGACGAGATGTAAAGTGAGCTCACGCGCGCGGATAATTCGCGATCACAGTACTTAACTCGTTTGGGTTCAATGCTTTTCTTTCGAATGCATGGACGAAATTCGCTACTTCGGAGTGGGCAGAAACCGAACCAAATAGTCTGTCGAATACTCAGCCGAGATCCGCAGCGATAGTTGATCCTTTTTTTTACTACCCATTCAGATGAAGTGCGAGTTTGTAACCGCACTTCACGTAACTTCAGTCATTTACTTTCACTCCAATCAATCCCTTCACAAAAAGAAAATTATTGCAAATCGTTAAAAACTGCAAGGAACACAGGAAACGAACTTTGAAAGTATTATGATAATGTGAAACGATATTCACAAACATTATGGGTCGAGAGTATAATGAAACTGGCAGTTTATTATTTTACTAAATGCAATCACACAGCAAACTTTTCTATTCGATTGATTGATTAATTTATTCATTCGTTTCCGGACGCATCAACGGCTAAGGTCATTAATCCCGTAAGTGCAGTTCATGTTTTAACACACGTTGGCAGTGACCTTCCTCCGTTAGAAGGCGAGATTCGGTGTGTGTCAACCTACACGTCGCGTCGGCTTGTGGGATTCTCCTCCACCAGTATCTGCCACAGCGAGGCACCGCCCCAGCGCAGACAAGCCGCAAGTGTAAGCCGACTGCTCTCCCGACTTCTGTCCTCGTCGCTCTGCCATATCGAGTGCATTGCCGAAGTCGGGAAGAGCAGCACTCAAGACAAAGTCACGGCGACGAAAGTGCCGACCGGTGCGCGCGCGTGGCGCCAGTCACCGTGACGGCGCACGCGGAAGCGGCGACGCACAGCGCACGCGCAAACAAGCGCGCTCCGCCAGGAAGAGCAGGGAGCCGCTGAGTCAGCCCCGCGGTCTCATGCTCCTCGCCCATCACGCGCGTGTATTGCACCAACCAGCGCCTGCTCCATCACTCAGATTCGCTCTCCGTTTCACTCCACCTGCGCGCTTTTACACAACTCACTTTTACGAGAATTAACGCAGCCATAGCAGTACGCACAGCATTCCAATACGCTTGTCACTAATCAACGACTTTTCTTAAATGAAGACATCAAATTTTTGTTATCTTTATGTACGGTTTCCAATGGAACAGTAGGGCTAATGTTATTTGCAGAAATAGTTCTAATCTCCTTACGAATCTAAATAGTAATATAAAAAAAATATTCTGATATCTTAAAAAGAAAACCGACGAACAAAATATTTATTTAAAAAAATAATTCATTGATACAACGAATAAACATAATTAATAGCTTTGTTGACATTCACGTAATTTCTTTTTTCACATTACTCAGCTTAAAGCATATGTAAACGAGAATTCAGTTATTTTACTGCCGACCATGGCTTGTCATGTCACCTACAAGATTCTTTTACAATCAGTCAGGCGAAACATTTCGATTCATCATCACAGATTCAGTCAGTCACGCTCAGATGTACACGAGATGCAACGTCAGCAATTGAAAGAAAAAAACACTGTACCCTAAGAAATAGAAGATAAGACATAAGTAAACCTAGAACACTAGGAAAAGAAAAACGCGAAAGAGGTCAGAAAATAGTCAACAATACTCATGCAAGCAGCAAAGGAGGAGAAGGAGGGAGGGGGAGGGGAGTGGCAGAGGAGAGGATGTAGAGGCAAAAAGGGAGCGGGGGAGAGCGAGAGCCGCTAGTCGCCCACCCAGTGCACCGAACGGAGCCGCCCAGGCGACGAAGCGTCAAATGCATGCGCCGCCCCGCGGAACAAGGCCAAAAACAGCGGCGTGCGGCTTCTTCGACAACTTCCTGGCGCGGCGCGGCGCGGGGTGGGGTGGGTGCGTTTATTGGGGTGGAAAGCCACTCTGCATAGACGGCCCGGGCTCGGCTCCCGGGCCTTTGTTTGGCGCAGCGGCGGCGTCGGCGCGCGGGCGAGGAATATGGGGCGGCCACGCGGGCGGCCGGCGTGACCTCGAAACAATCCCCACGCGCATGGCGGGAGACACACTCAAGTGGCCAAGGCGGGCGCCCCGCCCCCTTCTTCTCCCGGATTTGTAGTCTGTCCCGTTCGTCAAGTGATCTAACAGATGAGCTGCATTAGTCCAGTCAGTTCAAACCCCAAGGAATTTGAATGGAAACGACGACAACCTTAATAGCCTGAATCCTGCCTCCACGAGAAGGAACTCAATTTACGTCTGTCAAATCCAATTCTTTCTCGCCGCGCGGTACGCAATGAAGTGTTTGAGGCCCGTTGGGACGTCGATGTGCGCACTCTTGGAAGCGCTAGCCCGTCTGCCGGGCGTTCGGTCGTGGTCGTGATGCAACGACTCGGGTGAGCTGCTCCGGCGCACCGATTTTTGCTCGTTCTGCGCAGCGCCAGATAGTCAACCACCACAGCAGGGACGTATCGATTGCAAAGCCACGCCAGACGCTGGCCACTAAGCTGCATGGCAAGCGAGAAGCGTTGGGAAACATTTTGAGTGGCATTAAATGACAATTTTGAACCCACCAAAAATAACACGAGGGTGTAATTGAAATAAATGATATTTACATCTTTTTTATTTTTAGCAATATTTTGAAGAAAAATATACTTTGTTTATGTTATATTTAAATGACATGTAACAAGGTTATAATTGTTTTGGTATCTCCAACACGTAAAATTCCCGCTATCAATGTGACGCAAACTGGTGCATAAAGCTCATTGGCTGAAGACGGATGTCATTGCAAAATGGTCATGGTGGACGTGGGCGCGCTCCTCGCCCCCTCCGCCACCGATCCTAAGGTCTCGCAAATATTCCTTCCAGCGCCTCTCGCCCCGCCCGCACAGCCCGCGCAGCCTCGGCCCCAAACCGCAGCGGCGGCGACCGCGCCTTGCGAGGAACAGCTCCCGGCGGGGGACGGGGAATCGATGCAACAAGGCCCTCGAAACGAATACTTCTTAAAAACTGGCTGACTGCGAGGTTTATAGTCAAATCATAATCTCTTAGTGCTCACAGCTTCATTGCCTCCGCTTGGAAGGATTTTTGCAGGTTACTTATATCGTGCACAATGCGTGTGCTGACGTATGCTTCCATCAGCAGCCATGTAATTGTGATGATCAAATAATCATTACGCAAGTGACGAGTTGTTTTCCTTCGTCTTCAAGGTGGTTTCTGGAAAGATTTCGTACGAGCAAATTTAGCGAAATTGCATTTTTCAAGGTAAGTTATGAAGATTCGCAACAAACAACAATTACTTGTCTAAAATTAATGATTCACACACACAGTTTTTTAAAACATTAGAATTATTTGGCACATTGTCATAGGGTCATAGGTAAACCCATGAGTACTTAGAAATTCCCGACTCGCGAAGATAAATCCCCGATTCGCGAAACGATGAGGAGATTTATCTGAAAATTTCCAAAGCAACAGTGGCATTTAAAAGGGCTATTCCACGAATTAAATTATGTCCAACAGAGTTCCAAATTGCGCAATTTTGAAAATAACTTAAGTTATTCAAAGTCAAAGATGTTATGCTATAGTACATACGCGGTTTATTGAACATCGACAGAGCGATTAATGAATACAGCCTCCCGAGATAGATAAGTCACATTGGCCAGTAGGCAGGTGCTGTAAGAAAAATAGGATAGAAAAAGCGATAAACTTTTTGAGATAAATCGCCCTGATTGGGACATTCTGTATGTATAGTTATACGCTATTGGTTTTAATGTCACGAGTGAAATAGTCACGTTTAAGTTTGAAGCATGAACTAAAAATAACCAGTGTAGAATGCACGACCATTGATGAAATAAGGGATGTAGTTCACGGGATTGGTCAATTATAGACAATTAAACAATTAGTTTGCCATCGTTTCGGAATTTATAATTCCTTAATCAGGGCTAAAGTACAAAAAGGAAAAACAAGGTATGAAGAGAACTATCTAAAAATAACGATAAAAATTACATACAGAACAAAAATAACGATTTCGGGTGGTAACTTCGTTCTTTTCCGTGAGATCTTGAGATACCCTACCATCAATGTCTTCCAACTAGTAAAGTCCTGCTCTGGATGAAGTTTATGTATTGGTTGTCCCCTTGGACAACTGGGACCTCCCGCGCCAAACATACGACTGCACCGCGCGTGGCCGTATGCAATTAACCCGATTTCCGTGCGTGAGCAAAGCACAAGTGTAACGTGCTCCAAAGGTCGTTCATTTCGCCGCCGCCGCCGCTTTCACGTAACCTTTCTGGTTCGATCATTACTGTCCGTCGCCAGATCTCGGCGCCCGCGCCTTAAATTCGATCTGAAATCGGAGCCGAACGAGGTCACCTGACACGGAGCGGACCTCGCGTGCTTTGCTGCTCCTCTCTTTTCCCGGAACGAGATTCAGAAGGACTTCATCGCCCTTGAAGAGGCCAGCAGACTATGAATACATTGACTCTGTTCTTTCCATTTATATAGCAGTAATTCATGGCTACTCGCTGGAACACTATACAACTCTAATTAAAGATGGACATTCGAATAATAATATTGAGAACACTCAACTACTGACCTTGACAATTTCGCTATTGACATAATGTTTGATGAACACAATGATCTAGTGCAAGGTTATTTGCAATAATTTGTAAAACTAGGTTATACGTGTAATATTACATATCTTCAAGAATAATTACGCCTATTTAATAATAACTGCCGTATTTTCGTACCGTAGGTTTTTCAATAACTTCAGTAATAATAATAATAATAATAATAATAATAATAATAATAATAATAATAATAATAATACTGTAATTTCATAAATTGAAAATCCTGTCACGCGCTGGCAACAAAATTTCGTTTTTTGATAGTTCAAAGCGGTAAACTTTGTATGTGATAGGAGTACGGGTATTCTGCCCCGCTTCCGAGAAAAGTGCGTGCAAATGAGAGAATCCTTGAAAAGGCCTGGACCAACGCCTGCAAAGAGCCGGAGAGCAAACTCACCAGATTTCTAATCGATATAGACGGACGTGTTTGTCAGATGGCCCGCTCGCGTATTTATGCACAAATCTGTGCGCACGCGAGTGCATGCAAGTGTGTGTGTGTATGAGAGAGAGAGAGAGAGAGAGAGAGAGAGAGAGAGAGAGAGAGAGAGAAGACGGAGAGGGACGCGAAAGACAAAAAGAGACTGATACTGCAAGCCCTTTCCCGTGAGCCCTCGTCCTGTGGTGCTGGGCCAGCGTGATAGCCTCGACGCCACACCAACAAGCCAATTGGCAAGATATATGCGTCAGCAGCGAAAGAAAATCGCTTCTAACCTTATGCATTAATGTTCATTTAATTCTGCTATTCGTTTGTATTCTGTTTCACGCCGTATTTACTTCTTATTTATCCCCAATGTAGTAGAACTTTAGTCTTTCAACTTTTCTATTACATCCAGGGGTGACCAAATTCACAGCTACGTCCACCCGTGAAGGCAATTGGGCCCTACTTTCACCTCCACTTGGAATTCCAAGCCGTCTGAGCGTTATAAGAGTTGGCAATAGACTTTTTCTCTCCAGTTCCATCCTAAGGTGAGAAAGCTTGTTGTTGGAGGGATGAGGCTGCCCTCTTGGGCACCGCCTACTTCTTAGGCGTCGAAGCAACGCCAGCCCTCAGACACGAGGGAAGACGGAGTCGCGCGACCTCTCAACACAGGGACGGGGACAGTGGCAGGGAGGGGGCAGTAACAGGGACGGGGAATGGCAGGGCTGGGGGGAATGGCAGGGCCGGGGGGAATGACAGGGTCGGGGAGAGTGACCGGGCGGGGAGAGTGACAAGAGACGGGGGCAGGGGCATGAGCGGGGGCAGGGGTGGGGGCAGAGTTGGGGGCAGAGTTGGAGGCAGAGTTAGGGGCTGGGTTAGGTGCAGGGTAAGGCGCATGGTTAGGGACAGGGTTAGGGACACGGTTAGGGTCAGGGTTAGGGTCAGGGTTAGGGACAGGGACAGGGATGGGCGAGGCGGCGTGTGGCTCCGCGTGGGTGACGCAGCCTGCTTAGCCGCCGTGTGATGATGGATTGCCGAGCGTAGGCGACACATTTTGTGTTCTCCCCTTTTCGGAAACATGAACGCGCTGGTGGTTCACTTTTGCCTTCAACTTGATGGATGGCGGTAGAAGTGATGAGTGACCAATGACTACGAGTGCAATGGTTGTTCAGATGTAATACGTAATGGTTAGTCCAACCAACAGTAATCAGATGGTAAACACCCATGCTCTACGCGAGACGCAAACCCGCAGCTTCAGCCTCCATCTGCCAATTAAAGGCTGAGATCCTTAGAGGCATACGTCACATTTATCGGTATTTGTAGGTCCAAGTTGATAAAAGTTTTTGGACAGTTTCTTACATTTTTTATGCGATTCTCAACAAATCGCATGGGCACCTGTTACGGAGTGGAAATATACACGTGTTCGAGTTGTATGAACGCGTTGAAAACAGACAATTGAGAGCTGTAGCCTCGGTTACCATGGACGCAAGTTTGTTAGATGGAGACTGCATGGAGTTCTCTCGAGAATGGACGCTTGAGTGTACGCCGGAAATATTAAAGCGACATGCTGTTTTTAAAATCCAATTAGTAGCGACTTCAAGAATTGGAAGTTTAGCGAAGCTTTCGGGAACGCGAAGGTAACATTGATTCTTTTTTCATGAATTCAAAAATAATATATTTGCTTTGAGTTTGACTTAAAAGTGTTCTAATTTAAATTACCTCATGAGCGAGGCGAAGAGACAGCGACATTTGGACAGTGGTCATGCAGCTGCAGCTGAATTAGATATCGGCGGTACAAGCGATCGCGATGTGTGCTTACGCTGCTGCGGGAACTCTAAGTTCAGTCGATTCGTAACAGCACCTTTACCGTCTTTTTCAAGAGGCGAAATAAAACGCGCTTTTCTGGAAACCTATACGAACTCAACGCACCTATGAATCTGTCCGCCCCTTCCCCTGAATGTTTTGGCGCGGCGCGGCGCGACGGGTCCACGCGCGCAGTCCTCTCGCTTTCAGCGGCGCCGATCGCACGCCCCACATCGCGACCGCGGCGCTTTCCCGCCGCCTCCCCCCTCCCCTCCCCTCCCCCCGCGGGGCGGCCAGATGCCTTCGCGGAATCCGCGCCTCACCGCCCGCGGCCTCGCCTCACCTCGCCTCGCCTCCTCCAGAGCTCTCGCCCGGCGGACGCGCCGCACGCACGCGGCTCGCCACGGTTCCGCACCTCCGCGCTCACTTTTTTAAGGCCCAACGGACTAAGAAGGCTCGTGACAACCGGCGTTGCCGCTTACGCATAACATGCGCCCTACCACGCTACGATATTCAATTAATAATAACAACAATTTTTGCCCAAACTCTCGTTTCCACCTGTATTCATTTTCAAGTTGCATGTGAGATTAAGAGAATCCACAATTAAAAATGTGCAGAAACTCTTCTCCTCATACTACGTTTTACACAGTTTTCAACTTTTTTGATGTTAAATAAATAAATAAAAACAAAAATTGAAAACGCTACTCAAATTCCTCTTATGCAACTCAATGTGTCACAAAAAATCTGACTGTCGACACTTACACTGGCGCTTTACCATAAAATACGGGGCACATGATTAATTTTTTTGATGTAACAATACCGTGCACTTGAACCTTCTGAAATAATGTTGCTTAGGTTAAGGCATATGCGTTACCTCGTGACTAAGATCAATCAATCAATCACCTAGTAATTGTGTACGCTCGTAGTTATCACAATATAAAAGAGCACGTTTATTGCAGTGGTAGAATCACTACTAAAACGAGAGCGGCCATGACAAACAATTTGGTCGAGCGAATCCAATGATTTAGATTTCGGGAAGTCATGATATTCATACAATCTGTGACAGATTTGCTGGCACGCTACTACTACGGTAACTAGTTTATGCAATTGTTACATGACAATGGTGCGTTTTTGAGGTGAGTCACTGTTCGCGGGGGAGTACCTATTTTGTAACTTAAGAGTATTCAAGATCAAATAGTTATATGACTTCATGCGACTTTAGATGAATCATAGTTCCTGGAAATACACTGATTGTATCAAAACACAGGGATATATACATTACGTAATTTGACTCAAATTATATCACAGGAAGATCATATTCACAATCACAATAAAACTCTCGTGATCTGAACACTGCGATTTGTGAATATCAAACGCACGGCGACGCAAGCCATTCGAATTCATACCTTCCTGTGAGGCTCTGAGCCACGAAAGAACTTTCCACGGCCGTCGCCAACCAAAGCCCTGGGAGAGGAGGCGCGCAGGAGCTACCGCATGACAAGGGAACGGGCTGTGCTGTTATGTCCAAACCTGCTTTGATCTTTCTTCAGTAATAGTTAAGGTCCCACTTGGTTCAGGTGCGAAAATCACTAGCTGGAGGACCAAACCGAACTTTACTGTCAAAACTCTTGTTGGCGTTATTTCGAGGGTGGCGTAAAGAGGAACTGCGCAGACGGCATCTCCAGCTTCCCGCACGCCTGTGCGACCGAACTCTGCACATCTCACTGGATGGCAGAGAGGGGTTGTAGAAACTGTAGTCGTAATGAGAGAAAATTGTTAATTTCATTCATTTTTCGAAGTAACTACCAGTGTGTTTCGGCGGGTAAACCTTCACATGAGAACCTTGGGCGCAGGTGACTGCGAACAGAGGCCGGCTGATTAGCGCAGTAAAGAGCGGGGCGGGGGCGGCGGCGGCTCGCGGGACTTCGTGATGATTCAATTACGCGAGAATGCGCCGCGGGGGCGGGGAGCGGAAGGAGCGGGAGGGAGGGGAGGGGAGGGGAGGGGGAGGGGGAAGAAGAAAGTGCGCAGAGAGGGTCGGGGGAGCGCGCGCAGCGATCGCCGACGAGCAACCTGCCCGAGCCATCTCTTCGTGCCTGAGATTCCCACCTGCGGCGGACACCTGCGCTCTCTTATCTGCACTCGCACTGCCTGCCTGCCAACATTTTCCTTTCGGTGTGCGTTTTTTGACTTTGCCCTCATTGGCTTCATTGCACGGCCGAATATCGGCCTACAAGCAACACTGACAGGTCTCGAGGATAAACGTATTAGCCCTTATATCCGTTATGCGGGGGCAGCAAAGACTTGAAATTTCCTTTTTTGTTTATAAAACTTCCAATAAATTTGTTAAAAAATAACTTTCAGTACATTTCTTTATCGAAATTTACAATAATTTAGTTTTCTAGTTCTGTTCCCTGTAGAAAAAGACACCTTCGAGCACAATGACATTGAGTAAAACAATTATAATTATTGATGTGAGATAATATAAATCCATTATCAATCAAATCGAAGAGGTTAAACGTACAGAGGTTCAATGATTTTTCAATTTGCTCCACGATGCTGCAGGTGACAATTTAGCATTTTATTCTCTTGGTGGAGCAGGAATGTCATTTTCAACCAATTAATGAGAAAGAATCAATCGTTTAATGACACTATATCCTTGTAGCTACTTAACAGAGTAGCATTCTTGTAGTGGGAAAAATGGTACTATCAGTTCAAATTTTACTAAGACCGCATTCCATTGGGTACCTACAAGTATAAGATCAAATGTATCAATTACATATGCAGCTCTCGTTGACCTCGTACCAAATCTCTCGGCTGAGCAGCAGAATGCATTTTTATTTATTTCATACATAATATTACACAGCACGTTAAAGAAGAAAACAGACTCGTAAGTTTGATGAGATTAAGCTGTTTTGTACGTTCTTCGGAGAAGCACAATTTAATACTTATTCATGTATGTGAACTAGTGTATTCCTAATTTGTAAAGGTACGTTTCTGGTGCGGCTATTTTCCTTCATTTTATCACTTAACGTATGAAAATTATGAACTGGCATACTCTTTTCCCTTTATTTTCTAAACACACATTTCTTACATCAGAAGTGTCATCGTTGGTGATAGATTAATGAAATACCTGGAATATGATTGCACTGAACCTCATCTCCGCAAAGGCAATGCCAACTCTAGCGCAAAAAATTACAATAATCAAATATCCAAATTTCAGAATATTTAATGTTTATTTAAAGCAGAATACAATAGTTGGTAGTTAAAACTTAAATACTGTATTTGAAAATCGTTTTAACTCTATTAAGGATGGTAGTATGGAAAAGCCTGAACTGAACCAGATGTCACTTGCACTCCCGCTGTAAGGCGTCTCCACACATTCGGTATGCGGAGAGTGGCGAGCGACCGCTTGCCGAATCCCGATTAGTGTGGTTGGGCCGCTTGCCTTTTGCCGAGCGCCGAACGTTCGGTGCTCGCACTAGCCTCCGCGTCTCGGTCTTTTGCTCACATCAAAGAAAGTGAGCACATCAGCTGCTCGGGATAGTGCGAGCAGCAGCTCCCTTTTGGGGGAATGTCAAATGTTTGGAGCCACCTACAAACTCCCCAGCAACCTGCACAAATCATCGAATGTGTGAACGCGCAAAATGTTCCGCACAGAGTGGACGTTGGGGGAGGGGTGAGGGTTGTAGTGCTGCGGGGAGGCTGCCTCCCCTCCTCTGCTCCGCTCCGCTCGCGAGGCGAGGCGAGGCGAGGCTAGGCGAGGCGTGCCGAGGCAGCGGCGGCGGCGGCGGCGCAGCGCAGCGGGTTTGACAACTCTCTCCGCCCTCGCCGCCGCCCGCGCCGCCGCCCGGCTCACCTACTGACATGCTTGCCTCCGCCGGCGCTCACACTGGGCCCGCGCGGCGCGGCCGCTCTCGCCCCGCCAGGCGACACCACAGGAGCCTCATATTTACATAATCTTTATTCTCATATTCAAAAATGGTGCAGTGGCTGAGGCGGCAACCGCTCCGAGCTACAGATAAGGATTCGGGCTCCCATGAAACGCATGGGGCTATTACAAGCTTAGAATGTTGCCAGTCAGACAACCTTCCAATCACTCATACATAAAAGAAGAAAAGTATCTTGAATGTAAGGTTTTCAGAAGTCTAGTAATTGCTTTAAATAACCTACTTCGTACGTCGATGAATGCAGGTCTCATTTGGCCTGAGAACTGCGAATGTTTCCTGGCTGAGGAGCAGCCAGGTCGGAGGTCGCTCTCTTAAGCCATCGGATTATGGTACGTTAAAAGAACGATCACAAATGCAGTGTTCTTTTAGAGGAATTTTGGATGTGGCTGGAGGTTAGCTTGCAACATATCCTCTAGAACTATGTACCGGGGTACGAAGGGAGCATGCCATTTTCATCACCTTGTACGCGCAGGCAAAACCATGGCATTGTGACATGGTAGGGAAAAACAGTACTTTACATTCAACGTCATCAAAATCGACATTGCACAAGAGTGCAATAAGTCAACGTACTTCTTCTCCTACGCTTTGTCCCCATCATCCTGATAGGACGTATAGAAAAGATAACGCAAAAGTGTATCTTTATTAGATCGTACGACTTCTGAAGAGAATGAATGATATTGATGCTTGAATGATCATGATGGAGCTTATGCTCAGTAGAAAGACATGTAGAAGAAATAAGAGAAACCCGAGAAAACCTGTAATGAATCCGTTTTGTCCACCCCAAATTCCACAGGGATCATTAGGGAGTTTGAATCCGGCGTTAGAGGAGGAAGGCGAGCCGTCTGGCAGCTGTCGAGTTTCCAGTAACACAAAGCAGTACATTCCTTTCCACCGCCGATTCCGTCATTTTATATCCAATTGTCAGGGCAGTTTAAACCGTGCGGAACTGTGTGTTTGAAACAATCTACCCAAAATCAACATGAATAAACTGTAAAACCTCTATCGTTCCTTCAATTGTTTTCTATTCTCCTTCACTTCTGTACGCTGCCTGGCAGAGCTATCGGATATTAAAATGATGAGGGCAGTTGTCTCTGTGTATAGGAGCTGTAGAGGGCGCAAGCCAAGGAAGATCTCTGGGATTGGCCCACTGCTGCGACAGCGGCAGGCGCAGCCACGCCCCCTCGCAGCACAGCGGCGCCGCACGGCACGCGCAGCCAGGCCGCGCAGGTGCTTTCGAAATTGGAGTACGCTCTTCGCCCCCCCCCCGGGCGGCCTCCTGACCTTCCCTCCAGCAGCCGGGCCCGCCGCGACGCGCCGAGGGAAATTTCGGGGGACCTGGAGGCGCCATGGAAAGCGAAACGCCGGGGAAAGAGAGAAAAACTTCTGTGGACAAATTGGCTGGCGCGACTGGCCCGGCGGTCATGCGGAGAGGACACGGGCTTTTACGTAGAGATTTAAGCGTTGGGTCAATCCCAGCGTCACTTTGGGACAATCGTGCGCATCGCTTGAATTTAGACTCATGGTTGGCGGATCTGGAGTGTTGACGCCAATGATCGCGGTTCATGGGCCAGCTCAACGAGTGTTGCACTCGCATCGATATACGGCATAACTGGAAGAGTTACAAAACTCTTATGATAACATTATGATAACAAACAATTATTTACAAAACTCTTATGATATTATTTTAATTATTATTCCATGAAACCGTGAGTTGATGAAGCGCCGGGTACTTTTATTTGAACCGCCAGCGAAATCTTGAAATCGGGTTATGCCAATGACGCTATACCCCATCTGCTTTGAGTCTGCCTACCGCGCAGACTGGCCATTGATGTAGCATCTGTTCTCATCTGAATTTGCACGGGAGCCTCTCAAGCAACGGACCTCCCACGCGCCATTACGTCAACTATAGTAGAAGACCCCCCTCCCCAATCTGGGTCTTGCCACACACCCTGCTCCCACGCCACGCGCCGCGCCGCGCCCCGCCCCGGAGTCGAACTGGGACAGCGCTGGCCACGGCGCTCGGCGCGGCAGACGCAGGGGGAAGGCCGTGCATGGGGTGGCCACTCCTCCAGGGACACGCGGCCCTCCCTTTTGATAGATTTCCACAGCATTTTTATTCTTCCCTGACTTTTGGATTTCTCTTTTTAGTAAATATAGAAAATACTAAATAAAACCAAGTTTATGGACATTTTTTAATACAAAGCTTTAGTTGCGCAGGCAGAAAAAGATCAGACCACAATATTTTACAGTTATAATAAGAAGAAAACCAACAAGTTCAATTCTGGAACCGCCACTGCTGTATAATATTCCGAATCCTGGAGGGAGCGGGCGGACCGCACGCGCTTTCGTGCCTCGAGGTCCAGTCAGCGAGAGGAGAATCTGCTGGACCTTCGATTTCGTCGGCGGCTGGCGAGAGGAGCGGGCCGGGGCGGGGCGGGGCGGGGAGAGGAGGAGCCGCATTGGGGACACAGCCGCGGGCGGCACTCGCCAACCGACTTTCGGCCGCTGCGGAAGTTTCGATTTCGACGCGACGCCACGCCACGAGGGTTTTTTTCCTTTCGCGCGCAGCCTCTCTCGCTGCCGCTGCACACGCAGGGGCCCCTGCCGCCGGGTCTGGGACTGGGACTGGGATGAGGTCTTGAGCTGGGTGAGGGAATAAGTCTGAGGTTAGACCTAGGGCTGATAATTGAGGCCCTGGTTTGGGTTAGGAGTTGGATCATGGGTTGGGTCAAGGTAGGGTCAAGGTAGGGTCAGGGTAGGTTCAGGGTAGGTTCAGGGTAGGAAGGTTCAGGGTAGGTTCAGGGTAGGTTCAGGGTAGGTTCAGGGTAGGTTCAGGGTAGGTTCAGGGTAGATTCAGGGTAGGTTCAGGGTAGGGTCAGGGTAGGGTCAGGGTAGGGTCAGGGTGAAGTACTGGTACTGGTACGCACGACACATTCATGCGGCAGAGTGCATGCACCTTATTGAAGAGTATTCTTTGTTGGTTGGGCAGTTATCCTAACATAAGTTTTGTGCCCTTGGTTACGATATTGAAATACCGATGGATGGAGAATCTTGAGGTGTGAGTTTCGCCCATGAACAACCAGAAGGCAGACTAGAGAAGAGTTATTCTCCGAAAGTCCCGATACGTTTAATCGCCTATTCTTTCAATTGATTCCAGGAGAATGAACAAGGGACTGCGCGCAGTCGCTCCTGCCCCAATCTGCCTACTTCCATCCACCGCATCAGGTGATCGGTTCATATCTTCCACTCTTCTCCTCGCATAAATCTGTTGCTGGCATTTTCAAATCACGAATTATCTCTTCCTGCGTTTCTTAATGAGATAGCAAGGATACGTGATAGTACGAGTAATAAATTACTTCCTTCAATACAAAATATGTTTTCTCCTACAAAAACGTTTACAGCGTTCATCAAAGATTATTCGACGAATATTTATTGAGTATTCAAGAGATTACCTTGATGAAAATAAATGAAGAAATATATTTGCAAGGAGACGCAAGTCAAACACGAGTATTGACACATTAGGTGAGCCGACTACTTCCACCGACTCACTGAGCTATGTCAACACCAACTCAGATGCCTCTTGGCGCAGAGGCTGTCCCACGGCGCGAGGCCGTTAGCCAAGACGCGCATTCCCAGAAGCCGTCCTTGATCTTTGACGGGTGTTGCTCTGGATAGAAGCGAACAATCCACCTTCAGCCAGCTAATCGTCAAAGCTACCGGTGCGCAATGAACGGTCGTCAAGCAGCCAACGACACAGCGAATGTACACGCCTCACTTCCCTTTGGACACACACGGGATTCCACACGCTGTTTCACGCTGGCGTCTCTACTATTGATAAACTACTTGTGAAGGAAATGCTCCCAAGCTTCCTTTCTCCACTTGTTTAACCTTTTCTTACATTGTCGTTTAGCAACCTGTTTCCTTCCTGCCTCCGTAATGACATCGTTTGTGCAACTAACAAAGGACCGTCACCGAACAATCCCACGCGACAGAGATGTATTCAAGACATTAAAGAGAAGCCCCAACATCACCACGTTTCCAGCAGCTGGCATCTACCTATGCGCAATCGCTGACCACCTGCCGCTTGCGCGTTTGGGGTCTGGTGAGCAAGAGGAGTTCATACATATTTGCACAAAACACCAACAAAGACCTTGATTAATGTTTTCATCGCAGAGGGTAATTGTTTCTCCAAATTTTCATTTAAATTCCTATTATAACGTGAAATGGATCGTATGACAGTAGTTTGTCGGGTAGTAATATATTATAGAACCAATACAAAAGGAAATCAATAATGTATTAATGAAATACTTTCTGTCAACTCAAAACATGGATTTCGAAGTCCCGTTTCGTCAGGTTACCGACACCAATGAACGATGAGGTGAAAAGGATTACCTAAGATATGAAAAGATGGAATTTCCCTGACGCTTGATATAACAAATGGATCATTTGTCAACCTGACGTATTACGTTACAAATGCCTTCAACACCCCTCCTCCACCGATTTCTTGCTTCCAGATAGACGAAGGATGAGTGAAAGATTGTAAGAGGAGAGGCTACTTCCTCCAGGCCCGAGTGGTGGACCAATGTCCAACAGCCTGTATTTTTCCTGACAAGCGGTTAGTAATTGAGGAGACTGAAGCTAACCAGGACAAGATACACTTTCAAAGGAAATACCTTAGTATGAACCTGTATTTCTGCATATAAGGTTCGTATCTAATACCCTATCTTTTAAACCATTTCACACAGAGAAATTGATTGACACTAACATTTAGAAATTGATCTAAAATTTTCGCGAACTTCAACGAAAAAAACAACATTAAAACAAAATCTTGAAGCGACCAGACACTCCAGTAAATGCAGTTCCAAAATGGCGACGTCCAAGAATCAATTAAGCCGACTTCGCGGAAAGCAAGAAAAGCAGCAGGAAGGGCCACGGTGTCTCGGCCTGTCGCTCGCCGCGTTTTCTGTTCGGAAAGGCCGCGGCCGCGCACCTGATCGTTTTATTTCCTCGCAGGCGGGCGCGCGCGCACGCAACGAGGTCCGGGAAGCGAAGGGACGCGGCCGCCACAAAAAACGACGCCCCAAATCCGGTCCGAGGCCTTGAGCGGCGTCAATGACGAGGGCCCTAGGGCCGTTGACCCCCGAAAGCAGAACAGTGGACCGTCTCCGGCCGCCAGGGAGCGACGGCTTCAACAAACACCGACACGCGCTTACACGCTTCCGGACCCAATGGGTGTCGGCGTGTAGAGGGAGCGTGTGTCAATACAGCACTTGTCAAACATGTGTTGGGCCGCAGGGCTGCGCCTCGCTGCGTCCCAACTGTGAGGTTGTCGAGCTGTATCAGAACCGAGACGTTTCCTATCAAAAGCCGGTCATTCCTTTTGCGAAAAGTTTACGAGAGAAACGAAAGCTTTCGCATAAATACACGGTTCGATAAGAGCATGATAATGTTCACGCCATATTACATACACGAATAAGTTGGATTTGAACGTATTCAACATTGTGGTTACTAAGGGGAACTCAGACGAACAATTTCAGCTTGCAAAGGGGTGGCCATACACGAGCAAGTGCGGCTGAAAATCAGCCGCAATTACTGTCCTCACAAGGGAACAGGTAAACGGCGGCAACAGCATGCTTTCCAGGCTTGCAGGCCGGGTGTGCGCGGGTATGTAGCACTTACCTCGCGCGGGAACTTGTCTTCGCCTCGAGGGCCGCCGGGGTGGGGAATACAGCGGAGGGCGGCGCGGGAAGCGAGGCGTGGAGCGGGGCGGGGCGAGGGCCAGAGCGACGCGTGGGAAGGGGGGGCAGCGAGGGGCGGGAAGAGGTGCGAGGCTGGGGGGAGCGGTGCAGGGGGCGGGGCTGGGCTGGGGGGCGGGGCTGGGCTGGGCTGGGGGGCGGGGCGGGTGTTCGCCGCCCGCAGAGGGCTCGTTACCGGTGCGGCTGCAACATTTCCTGCGCGCGCGCGGCCTTCGCCCCAACAGCTCGTAAAGCTCCGCGCCACCGCCGTTGCGTGTCTCCACCCCGCCCCCGCCCCGCCCCACGCTTCACGCACCTGCTCTCATTAGGCTTCCGACAGCGCCCACCGTTCACCGCTCGTGGCTGCTACTTATTCTGTGCACCGCGAGGGTATTATCCATTATCCTCTTCTTTTCGCCTTCATTTTAAAAAATTCTGTTTTCAAACACGAGAGACATTCAGCCAGGTCACGGAAGAAAAAACTAGGCTTTAAAAGGAGGCCCCAATTCTTTAGGGAGTGTTCAGTGGCATCAGTGTACAGGTCATGCAATGTGCCCGAAGTAGAGCCCCTGCAAGAATGCAACCGTTTTTAAAGGTACCCTTACGGGAATTATGTCAAAGCGCACCTCAAATCGTCCGGTCAGACGTGAGTCAGATTGAAGAATCGTCTTCAGGACTTCCAGTACCATTCAGTGTTCACACGAAACGTCGTACACCATTCAGCACTCCCCCAAACGCGGCGTATCCTTGAGAAAGGAAGAACAAGGCTGAGCGAAGTGGTCGCTGGGAAGTGGAGTCCCCGAGGTGTCGAAAGACGAGCGCACCCCCGCCTCCGCCTCCGCCATGACGCACGATGCATCACGGCGCTGTACGACCTCCGCCGTAAAACCATTACGCTGTTCTTTCCCAAGCGCTGTCGTCGCCGGCGCTGTGCTGTGCTGTGCGATGCGCCGTTACGCCGCCGTCTTTTTCGCAACGCCATTTTTCTTCCTCCCCCCCCCCGCGCGACGGACCGGCTCACCGGCCGCGGTCAGGGCCACGCGCGCGGCGCTCGTCAGCATCTTGATCAGGGGCCCAAGGCCGCGGGGAGCGTCGCTCGCCGATACGCTCCTCCGCCCGCGCCCGCGCCGCAGCCGCGAATCAATGGAACGCGATCGCCCGCCCGCGCCCACCGCCCGGAACGCGCGCGGCCGCGGCCACTGCCACGCACCGGGCGCGGGGCCGGTGGGGCTTCGAGTGGAAAGGGCGGACGGAAGAGACATGAAAGAAGGAAAAGAAAGAACGAAAGAGAAAAACAGAAAGAAATACAGACAGAAATACAGACAGAAAGAGTAACCATTACAAGCTAGAGATAGAACATTGTACGCTATTTTGGGTAAGAACAAAATATGCAAATGGAATATAAACATTTTAATAACTGACATTTGAAGTTGCAATTTAAGGAAATAACTTTAATCTACCTTACGATTTATGCTTGTGAAAGTTTTGTTTTTGAGTTAAGATGGGAGAAATCAATATCTAACCCCCCGTTGACAAAACAAGGATCCCGAGTTCTCGTTTAAATTTCAGCTATCGTGATTCCAATCTCTATCCTCCTATTTCGAACATATGGCTTCATATTTCCTCGGCTCCGTTTCATTTCACACTTCGTGACATTTACGTCACAGTGTGTATTTGCTTTTAAATGATCAACGCACCGATGGATACGCTTTGTGAAAGTAGGTCGCCTTCCACTTGACATTTTTATTACGTGTACGGAGTCGCATAAGCATTACCTGACATCGCAAATTAAAACACAAGAAAAAACGGGCAAATTGCGAAGAATGAAGGAAGAGCACGAAGAAGATACAGTTTCACGCACACCCACAAGTGGTCCAAACCCAAAATGGAGACGGAGAGACTTTCGAATCCACTGATACCCAGCGCGAGTGAATATCTTGCAGAGCGCCGCCCAGAGGTCTGTTGCTCCTCCACGCCCCCGCCCGCCCGCCAGGCGCCCGCCCAGAGCGCGCGCGCGTCGCGGAGACGGCGACCGTTAAAAAGCTGGCAGCGCGCCAGCCGGGCAGCCAGCGTCGCGACGCGACGCGGCGATGCGTTCTCCGACGCCGACGCCGACGCCCGGCGCACTCGCCCCGACCGCCCACCCCACGCGCTGCCGTCGCTCGGCCCGGAAGCAGGGGAGGCGCCAGGTGGCGTCTCTAACAGCCACCGCCCCTTCTTGCATTCACAACCACCACCACCACCACCACTAGTACAAGGCACCTGCTCGCACACTGCGCGGTTTCCATGCTCAAACTTTCAAGTGCCAACAGCCGCTTGAACCGAAAATGAACACACACACTGCCGCAGAATGAGCTTGGTTAAATGGGAAAAATACACCTGACTTTTTAAAGTGGTGAAAATAAGCAAGTTTCAACAAGATATATTTTAATGTTTTAGTTTCAGACTGAATAAAAGGAATTACTTTACCAAAAGTAAAAAAACTTAAAAAAAAGAAGAAAATAGCGTTACGTGACAAAACTAACACCCCCCACTCACCCTTATTGAAGCGTAACGCTACCTCAAACTCCCTTCCCTCTTTAACGTTAAGCAATTTATGATCGATCCCTTTGCAGTCCCATCAGCTTTCTGCTTTTCACATCTCGACTCCTTATCTCCCCCAAATTAGGTCGTTGCGCTTGTTCATTGTTAGTTGAGCAGCTTAGTTAGAGGCCTTCAATTTAAATGAGAATTTCAAGACTTTTGGCGCCGAATCATTTTATTTACATAATTCCTTCATATTGTGTACTTTTCTCGGCCGTGGAACAATGGGAAGCGCCGTTTATTACGAGTGATTCCCGACGCCAGCGCTAGTGAAATTCCGGGGCGGCCCCTACCGGACCTCTCCGCCTGGCGACATACTTATCACTGGCCATCTTCATGCGGCGCGCGCCCACGGCCTGTTTCTGTCGCTGCCCCTTCCGAAAGGACAACACGAAGACACTTTGCGGGCCTAACCAGATAGTCGTCGCCGGTCAAATGTATGAAGGATGTTTCTTTTGAATTGGCTGAAATCACGTTCCTCGCAGTTTTCTTAAAGGAAGTTGTTACTGTCCTGTGGTGCAAATTAATTCTTTGCGATGATGTTGGATTTAGAGAAATTTCCCATCACATAAGACGGTGGATTTAATGAGGATTTGATGCGTTACTTCAGAAATTGAACCAATTTTCAAACATATGCTATACTTTTCTTTGATACTGAAAGTAGGCTCTGAATAGGTAGCTCCGTCAACATTTTTTGCCAAAACATTTAGACGTACCGTCTGTATGGCAGGTAAAGCCAATCTACTTTTGTTGTGGACCTAAAGATTCGAAGATAGTTCGCGCATCTATCAACTGTCACGAAAACTTCCTGCGTTCTCAAAGCCTGAAAACTGAGTTCCCAGACCCACGAGTTCATCGTAACCTCCGTCGCGGAGCACATCCGTAACGGGAGCGTGTTATGACCTCGCCACGAATCATAATTAAGCTTTGTTGTGGTCGTTAATAAAACTTTAATTATCTTTTCGGAAGCGTTACATCAGTGCGCTAGAGGGCGATGAGTAATATACCTGTCAGCACTGGACGTCCGTGAAAATAAATTAATTTCATCGTGGCTTAAGTTCTTACTCAGGAAATCCAAATTAAATTCCAGTTCGATGCTCTCATTTGCCTTTATTCAATTTTTAACCTATTATTCAATATTTTAAATATTAACTTTCAAAATTAATGTACTTTGGAATTCAAAATAAACTGAAAAAAATAATGTGTAAGCGGTATAGAAACAAGAGAAAACCCCCAATTACAATGAACCTCTTAAGTTTAATTTAAGAAGTTACAATGTCACTGAAATTCATTTGAGTCTCGAATTCATTCCTTTCAGAACATGAAGAGACTTATTTTGAAGATTTTACTCATTTTTATATTCATAATAAAATCGGCGTTTTCAGTATATGAAATAAAACAAACTTTTTTATCACAACGACTGTACCTACTCCAGAGATAATTTTTCTTAAATAATTCTCGATGCATCAAAGCAGCATTAAGAGTACGAAATTTATCAGCAATGTATGTACATTACAGAAAATTACGCAGTGGCTTTGAGATCTTGTCAGTTTGGAAAATTATTAAAAATTAATTTACTACTGAGTGGCCAGTCAGGGCTCGAATTGTTCCTGAGGAACCCTCAGGCCTCGCAGTTCATCTCGCCTTGTTCCTGCCTTGCCCAACCCCTCGCCAGCCACCCAATGTGAATGGAGGGTAAAACGAACAGAACGTGACAAATGGTTGTGACCACAGTAGCTGCAGTAGTGCTCTCATTATTCAATTATGAAAATAAATTTACCGTATGTCTACACTCGTGCGATATATTGCATTCTCCAATCAACAGCGATTCAAACGAGAACACTTCGTATCACGGAGTCAGACATTTGCCCTTTTTGTACATCTTTTGCCGGCGGCGGACGGAGTACGGTCGCGTTTGCAGGGGGCTGTGGTGGGGCCAAGGCCTCGTATATCAAGCGCCCCAAATGGCGGCGGTCGCGATAACCCGATTCCCCCATGCCGATGCGTCCGCGCGGCGCGAAAGCAGAACGCCCACGCCTTCATTGGGCACATCCCACTTCCGGAAGCAGCCCCGGGCATTCGGCTCACGCCCCGACCGGAGGCCGCCGCCTCCCCACGACACGGCCTGCGCCCACCAGACGTCCGACGGCTGTGCAGACCGCAAGGCGGGGGTCACGGCGGAGCAGATTTTGGCCGGTATTGCGGTCGGCCGACGTCGGGCGTATACGTCCGAGATGTTCGATTCGTTCGAACACATGCTGGCAAATGGAAATAAGCATACTGAACCCGCACGACCTCTTGCGACGACGTCAGGAAACTTCGGTTATCGGACGAAGATCTGTTTCGTTTGATTCTGTCGTTTCCATTCGCCCGAAATCAGCTGGAGAGCCAAGACCATATGTAATACCAAGACTACCTGCAATACTTGTAGATTGTCTTGAGTGTGCCTCTCGCAAATGTTTCAAGCAATGAACTGCGGAATTATGGAAATATTCAGACGATTTCGAGTGAAACATTTGGGTGCTTTTTCTAATGAATAAAGGCGGAGATTTCGCTCGCTCTCGTCCGGTAGCGGGCGACTGATCGTTTGGCTGCATTGTGACCGTTCTTTAGATAGGCTTTTCCCCAGAAAACATGTTACCACACCTGCTGTAAACACACTGAGGCAATCGTTCACACCCTCTGACAACATGGCAATATAGTGTGACATTTCGAATAAGAAAAAAAATCACATGCGAAGTGATGCCAGATAAAATACAATTAAATGTATATCTTTTATAATTTGGATTTTCTGCCATCGCAGAAACTGGAGGTCGCGATATTCTCTCTCCGCCCGTATGCATCACGTGATTGCTACGGTGTCGTGTGGCGACTCAGCAAATAGTTCGCCGTCGCTGGACCGCAACGTTCAAACATCCTTCCGCCGGAATCAAAGTGCACGCGGCAGCGCACGGTATGGAATGCCAAGTTATAAAAGGAAATTAAATACAGAGGAAAATCTATAAAATGGAATAAACTTATATTTTGTAATACAAGCACAGAAGGAAAGCACAATTTATTTATAAAGGTTTTTCTCGTATTGTTTTCGTAGGTAACATTATTCTTAAAAGAGATATTCGTAATCACAGGTGATAATAAAATTTAAGTGGTTTATTGGCACAGAGACAGAAAGAAAACGCAGCATTTGCTATTGTAAAGTGAAATAACA
The DNA here is from genome assembly GCA_011170035.1 of Teleogryllus occipitalis. Lineage (NCBI taxonomy): Eukaryota > Metazoa > Arthropoda > Insecta > Orthoptera > Gryllidae > Teleogryllus > Teleogryllus occipitalis. The sequence continues at coordinate 213,915 of BLKR01001670.1, read as the reverse complement.
CGACATAGTTTCCGGTTTTGTGCGCAGTATCGAAAGAACATAACAAACAGAATGGAGAGTTACCAAATTCTCGCATTGTTTCAAGATTTACGTCAGGCGATGACTTTTTTTACCTTAAATTCTTCGCGAATCGACCCATACGTAAAAAAGTAAATAAAAAATAAAAATTAATAAAAAAACAGAAAAATATACTTCTGTTCTTCTCATAGTTAGATTCGAAATATTTAAACATTCGCATATGGTTGTACAGAGAATAGCATTTAACGATTAATATTTTATGTAATGGACCAATTAACGGTAGGAGAGATCCGTATGCAATAGGCTTTTCTACGCGCGTGAACGCGGTACATGACTGACATCTTCCTCTGATACGAATATTCGGGGCTTTAGGGTAGGCCAAGACCAGGGATGGAGTTTTCTTTACACAGCCAACAGTTTTGCTATTCATTTGTAGAAATTTATGGCTGTAATGATACATCGATTAAAGCCACACTACAATAGATACCTCGGGGTTTAACAAAACATGAAAATTTATAGTGTAGATACAAAGGCGACATCGTTATATGACTGCCCTGGTTGCCTAATTCGGGTAATCTCAACACCGACGTGATTGTCTGAAGTGCGAAAAGAATTAAAACTTGATTACAATTCTCATAATTGAATCTCAACTCAGCTAGGGGTAAACCTACCCTCAAGACCCCAATATCATCAATGCGTATGCATAATCTATTTCGGTGCTTGTGCGGCGTGGGCGCGGTTTCGCAAGCGGCCCGCCCCTTTGGCGGGCGGGTGGGCGACGGGGGCGGGGCGCGAGCACCTGCGCCTGCACGGGCACGCCCCTCCGCTCCGAATGGGGACGCCGCGCCGCCCGCGCCATTACGAGGCGCATTCCCTGCGAAAGCGACTTCCCGCTCACACACACACACACACACCGCCACTGCGGCGATTCGCCTCGACTACGCTCTCACCGAGAAGAACTGTCAGAAAAATTAACCCTACGTTATTTGACAGAAATCGAATGATCACTCCAGCTTGAGATGTTTCTTCTTCAAAAGTATTGTAACTTGCTGTAACTTAAGATGTTCATTTCAGGTATTTCCTTTCAAAATGAGGTACTTGTGTTCAATTTCTATTAATTTGATCATTAATAATTTGGATAGTTAGATGGACATTTTTAAGTGTAATGTAATTCATTTCCAATAAATGTAATGGGAGTCTACAGAGGAATTGATTTGCCTTTCTAATACCACCCGCTTGATATTAGCTCAATTTACGATACTCATAGTTGCCTCTGAACTAATGAACGACAAATACGTAAAACTTCAGAAGCATGTTTCAGTACACTAATTTCTATCAAAGAATGTACCTTCCATCTTTCAAGTGGTCTTGTGTAGAAAATGTATTATTTTCTAATCTTCTCGCCTTATGGCAAAGTAAATTAATGTTGCGTTTACTGAAGAATTAGCTGGGGGGAAGAGGTGACTCACGTGAAAAAATATTCTTGGAACTACTCCAGCTGAAGCAAGTCATTAAACGTAATTCAAAAGCAACTACAAATTTACCTTTGCCCCATGTAGAATAAATTATATGCCCGATTAAGACACACACACACACACACACACACACACACACACACACAAACACACACACACACACACACACATACACACACACAAATAACGTTCGTATATCAATTCACATATCATGCAACTAAGGTGCAGTTTGCTGCACCTGAACCACTTGTTTGCAGATTGTAATGCTTCTGCCGGCTATCACAGCGGCGCGGGCGGGCGATTTCCCAAGAGAGCCCGCGCTGCACTTCGGCACACGCCCCTGCAACGGCTCATCCTCCGCGGCTGCAAAGGTCGCCGCATCTGCAGCGCCGTCGCCTCCGCGGTGGCGGCAGAGGACGCGAGGCGACACAAACTGGTTCTGCCGCAGACTTCGATGTTCACGGCCACGTGATAGTCGAATATACACGTGGTAGAGAATCACTCGAGTTGACACACATAATGAATCCGACCGACGTGGCCGAAAGCAAGTGCAGAACGTGACGATTTCAAAGAGCAACACACAAAAAACGGGTTCATTACTATGATGAATGGGGCCTAGTAATTCATTTTTTAGCTTTGTTACACTGTACGTTGAATCCTCTTTCCCCTACGTCGAACCCAGGTACTGCAAGCGATTAATGAATGACTGCCAAGATAGCAAGGAGAGCGTAGAGAGGGGTGGCGCAGGAGAAGACAATGGTGGCAGTGCCAGGGGCCGGGCGTCGCCGCCCCCGCGCCGGTGCCTTTCGCGACGCCGCCGACGCCGACGCGACGCCGCGCCGATGACGCAACGCGCCCGCCTCGCCTCGCCCCACCGCCCTCTCCGCGAAAGAACCGGCACTGGCACATCAGGTGCGCACCTGGGAGACTTCGACAAACACTGTTTCGCTTCTGAAATTAACGTAAATGAAACAATTGAGAAACGCAAACAGTTGGCGTGCCGCACACACGACGCCTTTAAACGAGCGAACGAACTCTTTGAAAAGTCAACAACATCTAATCCGAGCAACGATCCCTCCGTCTTTTCAAGCATGATCTCAATGCCACAAAAAGTGTGCTTTAACGCACGAGCTTCCGCCGTGCAGTGCATTCCTAAGCAACTGTCCCACTATTACGAAAATTCCGCTGGCGGAATGCAGATTTTCAGTTCAAACGGAATCGAAACCAGTTGGCCCAAGGTTGGGAACTCGATCCGAAACCCAATATCGCCGGGCGGGCCGCTCTCGGTTTCAGCCGCACGCCGCTTCGCGCTCCCATCGCAGGCAAACGAGCACACCAAACGCTTCCCCCGCGCCGGCGCCGGCCCCGGCCCCATGGGCTTCCGACTCCTCGCAGGCTGCTCCGGCTACACAGAGGGAAGCATTTACAGCTGGCAGCACTCTCGAGAGGGCTTTTTATTACGTTATTAAAACGAAAGTGATATTTACGATTTCAGGATTTAATTCGCGTAACTGATTCCTGATCTTTTCCACAATCAATTTGCTCATCTTCACAATATATAGGCACCTTGAAGTACGTACATTAAGGACGTACAAACTTCGATCTGTATGAACTACAGATTGTTTGAACAAATTCACGAATCTCGTGTGTGTGTGTGTGTGTGTGTGTGTGTGTGTGTGTGTGTGTGTGTGTGTGTGTGTGCGTGCGCGCGCGCGCGCAGAGAGGACATTCATCATTATTCAGAATAACGATTTTCTTCTCTATGTGCGAGTTTTATTGTCAGAAAACAGCCCACAAAAAATGGAGTTTCAATTTTCTATAAAAACTAAAGGTATTGGAAGTATTATAAAAAGCAGTTCTGCTCCGTGTGGCCAGGCTGCGCGGATGCCCTCCAGCCGCCCTCTCTGTCCGCCAGGAGCGCTGCGGGCGGGGCCGACAGATGGCCCCTGGGGCGCCCCGCCCACGATCGATAGCCTGCGACAGCGCTCCCCGGCCGGGGGCGATACCGCCCTGGGCGTGGTGCCTTATGGGGCAGCGCACGCAGCTCGCTGGCGTGCTCCTCCGCTCTCGCCGTCGCGTGACGGGCGCCGTCGGCCGTAAAATAATCGGCGGCAAATGCAATCACGAAAGTGCATGCGATGGTCGCTAGCCATCGCTTCTCGCGCGAACCATGAACCTCTGCCTTGTTGCGTAGAAAGTAACGGAAAACGAAATTATTACTTAAGAACCTAATAAAGGAATAACCTAATAATATAAAATATAATTGGGGATTCTCATGGTTAAATGATTATGGTTGTCCCAATGTAATTGCATAACTTGGAATAGGGAGCATACTTTAAGCCTTGCCCTGAAGTGTCAAAAGCCGTACTGATAGGCACATACGAGTATATGAACATTCTGCATAGAAACACTCATATTCCTAGGCTAATGGGTATCGAAAAAGGAATCGATCTATTAGTAGCGAAAGATAAGAAGCTACATTTTCAGTAAGCAAGCTATCGTGTCCATTCCTCTGATTGAAAGGAATTACTTATGAAATACATTCGCGCAGGAGAGATGAGTTACATTTACTTAGAATTCACATCAAGTCTCATTTGGGTTTCGGCAAATAGTAGGTTTAGATCTGTGAAAACCATTCTTCGTTTAATAACTGCCCAACTGTATCAACTTTCTCGAAACGACTAGATAAGCACTGGGTACAACATCGCAAACGAAAGAATATCTTATTCTAGCTTCTATCTTATTTTGCACATTGTAGAAAAACGTTCGGCATTTGAAGAAGAGCAAGAAAGGAAGAAGCATTTCCCCACCAGCCGAGTAGAGTGCCAGAAAGAAGTTGACAACCCGTTATGCAAGAGAGCTGAGCCACGCTGAACACCGGCAAAACAAAACACTTCACGACGCGCGCCCGGGAGGCGAGGGCAGCGTCCGCGGCGACACAAGCGCCATCTGCTTCCTGTGTCGTCAGCGCCGAAGAAGCGCCCTCGCCTGGCGGCGCTCAGGTGCAGATTCTGCAGGAAACGGGGCGCCCTCTCCCCTCCCCCTCCCGGCCCCTGCCTCGCGCACGAGCCCTTTGTCCGTGGGCAGGTGGCCCTTTGAGGGTCCTTTGAGGGCGGCGCGTGTGAGCAGCTGGCAGCGGCCCACGCCCAGCCCCGCACGCGCTCCGCGCCCGAGCTTTCAGAGCGGCTCCGCTGGGACTACTGGCGCTTTTGGACCGTGTTTCTAGAGAGAGGATTCAGTGTCGCATAGTGGACTGTGCGTGGGATCTTATGAGTAGATGGTAGACGCGGTAGTTTTTGCATATTCTTCAACACTCTTAGAGCTACTGAAGCTGCAACACTACATACTTTTTTTTCGTATTATTGGTCATTGTTATGTAATGATGTAATATGGCCTTTTCTATCCTAACCATCAGCCGTATTAAATAAATCAAAAGATATAAGTCAAAATTACGAGGAAACTAGTAACACTTTAAAAAGTGCACCTGAAATTTCAAAAATCACTTTCACTAGATTACTTATACTAGATATTACAATATACTATGCATTGCAATATCTAGTATATAAGAAGTTCTTCCTTTGTAGTAGGTAGAAGAGAAAGTATCAAGAAGACCCGTGGTGTCTTACCCCTAGCTAACTTCGGCGACTGCGAGTGCACCACACGTCAGTTAAATGAGAATGAGGATTGACATTTATACGAAGCCGCTTATCATAGTGCTCTAATTGCCGACTTTACGCCTCCTTCAGCGTCAGGTATCCTCTGGTTTGTACAAAAATCTTTCCCTCTTGAGGATGTCAATCAAACAATTTTAAGAAGTCAATGACCTCTAAATGATTTCTCAGAAGTTGTGGTATCACTACTTTACATCTACTGAAGATAAGCTCGGTCGCAATGAGATAGTGAAGATATCAGAAAAATGAATGACGAAAAAAGGCGAAATGGCCAAATAAAACAAGATTAATATTTTCAACGTGTGAAGTTAACCGGAGGCAGTAAGCAGGAAAGCTGATTTTGAACTTCAGGAAATCTCCGGAAGGGGAGGAAAAATGTGCCCTCTCAACTGAAACACAATGAGAAAGGTACAAGTTATGAAAGACTACTAAATATAGTGATGAACCCAAACACGCGAACGCTGAACTCTTTGAAAAACTTCACTTTGGTATTATCTGAGAAATATATTTTGGTAACACTTGTACTCCCATCTTCTTTTTTTACTAAATATTCATAATGCAAATACAACCATACGGAGATCAATACAGTTAAAATGTATAACTACATACTGAGGTGTTTCTTCACCAAACAGGTTGGGTAAAAATTAACATATTCTAAGGAAAACAACATGTCAGGCAGCTATGTCGTCATTCACTTTCTTTGCGTGGTGTATGGTTATGACGAAGTACTTTCTCCTTATAAAAACATAATAGCACACGAAATTCTACAACTTCCATTTCCACTCTCATCTGCAAATTAATACGGGAAGTTTCACGCGCAGCCAATTAGGAAACAAACCCTCGTCAGAAACAGACTCTCGGACACGGAAATTGGCATTGTTCCAAAGGTAATAACGCCGTTCGAAAAAACGCTAAGAGGACGTCCGAAATCATCAGCGAAACCGAACACGATACTGACGCTGTATCTAGATGCTGCGTTACTATCGCTAGCATTTACAGAGGAAATATTCTTCCTGCTATTGTGGGGAAGGAGGCGCGCCAGCCCGGATTCGGTCAAAGGTGGCCGCAATCTTTCGGAAATCGGGAACTTTCCTGTTTCGGAAGGACCAGTGGCGTGCTCTCGCGATCTGCAAGGAAATGATAAGGTGGAGCGCCATCAGCTCGGAAATCCAATACGAGGTCGGAACTGCTGAAATAGGACGGAACATCCGAATCTTCGAAACGCTCGAGGTCTTAGATCACAAATGACCGACCGTCCATAAAATCTAGGGCATTTCAAAACATGCGGTTTTTAAAGGCATTTCAAAATCAAGCAGTGGCCTCGGAAACGGAAACAAGAAATTGGAGTTTCAAGAGAAGTTCATTAAAAAGCATTCTCTGACATAACCGTCGAAAAAATATCGCCTTGCCTCCTTGTCTTGTTCATGGCCAGGTTTGGTAAGTTGCTTCCAACGTAAAAATGAAAATATCTATAGTCATGAAAATGAAATATCAAAGGATAATTCAATAATTCAAATTTCCTTTTCAAGATGAAAATGGATAAACGTGGAAAAACTTTTGCAAAACTTTGATGCTAACAGCACCGAGACGCAAAGGTTCCCAACGCATTGCTTGCTTTATAGTATTGACCGAACCGAACTTTCCGTTCGAATCACATTCTTTATTTTGCTTCGTTCATCCCCACTTAAGTTTAGCGAAAGAACCTGCGTGTAAGCGAAGTTATTATCGCGTTGTGAGTCATTCTTCGCACGTGAATCGAAAGCGCCCAAAGCAGCATCAGCTGGGGCAAAGCCGCCTTCGGAAGAGGCGCCTCCGCCCACACGCGAGGGGCAGGCGGCCACGGCGCATGCGCGCCCGCGCCTCCGCTTTCTCGGCTTCCTCGGAACTCCCCGCCAGCGCAACGCGCCCGGCGAAAAAATCGCCCAGCCTCCGCAACGACATTTGCTCAGGCGCCAGTTGCTCCTACGCCCCCCAAGCCAACACTTCTGCTGGACAGGTGACAGTTGCTCCTACACCTCCAAGCCAACACTTCTGCTGGACAGAGGGGACAGTTGCTCCTACATCCCTCAGCGAACTCTTCTGAACAGAGGTGACAGTTGCTCTTACACCCCCAAGTCCAGACTTCTGCTGCACAGAGGTGGATTCAGGGGGGGGCATGGGAACCACGCTCCCACCAAATTCAACACATTTTAAAAATTTCCTTCAAATTATCCACAACAATGAACACATCTCGATCGCATTACCTTCTGAAGGGGTATTCTCGTTACGAATACTCATTTTATTTCACGATAACACATTTTAATGGGTATTTTTAATATTTGAAATACATTTGCTCTGAAGAAGCGGTCTGAACTGAAAATTACTACACCCTCCACATTCTCCCTGCATTATATTTAACACGTTAAGGCTCCAGAGTACCAATGTCAACATGAAAATGTTAATAGTAATATTTTAATTTTAGAGGAAGTGCGTACGCTACAGTAGCGCTGTTTCTTGCCATTCTAAAAGTCTCACGCGTCGAAAGCGGGAGTACGCGTAGTGTTTTTGTTTTACGAGTCAATCAATCCTCAGTATTTTCCCAGCAGGTGTTGCAATTTTTCTCGAAACCTGTCACCGTGTGACATACACGGTGGTAGAGGAGGATGACGCAGAACGTAAGGTCAATGAGCTACGCGAAAACGAATCCCACGGAGTCCCCAGGATCGATCCGCGGTCCCAGAGGGGGAGCGACAAGCGTCAGGAATAGCCCTCACGCAGCTGCTCGTTCCACAATTTTCCTCTTGCGGACGAACTATTTTTTTCCTACTAAAATATTGGTATAGCTCTGAGACAACTTGGACATTTCTGAGACAAAACACTGTCAATTCTCAACATTTCCGTTTAGAGAAGCTCTTCAATATGTGAAGTTGTCGTAACTTACTACAAAACAAAACAAACGGGAAAAATGTAAGGAAAACTTTCAGGTAATAATAGAGAGCCATGGAATGTAACCAGTGACTTATGGATTTGAAAACTTAGTAAAGTGTTCTTTTAACATCGTCTCGCCATTTCATCGTATGGTCGAAAATAATATAATTAATATTATTTATTAAAATTATTATTAGTTACGAAACACCACAATACTCAAGTGCAGCCATCTCAAAAAACACATCACGTTTAATGTATTGCCCTTTTTTTTATTTTCGCGAGAATAGTCTTACCAAAACATTTTATAACTATCGATTGCCCAAGTCTTATGGTTAAAAAGTTATTACAATTGGGTTGTTAATATTAGTATACATTGATTTATTTAGACAGAACATCAGCCGTTACGGTGTCATCCAATCGGGAGCATACACGTCACAGTGACATCACTGTGGTGTCGTTCAACCTCCTGATTGGATGGCACTGTAACAGCTGATTTACGTCAACTGAACCATGTTTAAATCCAAGTATAATTTCACAACACAATGCAATTCTAGGGTATAATGACACAATGAGAATCCTTGTTTGGGGTACGCTAACGCTGAGTATCCGTTTAGCGAGAGTAACTTAGTTGCAATTCCGCAGATTCAGCGCATCGTGTCCGCAGCCGGGGGCGGGGAGTGGGGGGGAGGGAGGGGGAAGGCAGTTTCCCAGGCGATTCCGCGAAGCGCCGCCTGACGCAGCAAAAATCGCGAGCGCGCGTCGCTCTTCCGCCGCTTTCTCCCCCCCCCCACCCGGCATACGCCCCCGCGCGCTGCGACTGCGCACGTAGCGCAGGCTGCACTATAGGGCGAGTTTGCTGACCGTGCCTCTGGCAGGTATCAGCTGTTGACGGTTTCATTCCATCCGGAGCTTAAATGTCACCATAGTGACGTCATTGTAGAGACACATAAGCTTCCGGATTGGATGAAACCGAACTAACTGTATCGTGAGGAACGATGAAACCGTAAACTATACGTTCAGTGTTCCCCTGCTTCATGATGCGCAATTCCCAAGTGAACCTCTCTGATCGGTTTCTTCGATCAACACCAGGCGAATGCCACAGAAGTACCCTCATCCTTTACTTACACACACACACACACACACACACACACACACACACACACACACACACACACACACACACACACACACACACACACACACACACACACTACACTACCACACATGGAAGACCAGTAGGAAGCTTGGAACTTGTGCCGCCTGGGGCGGTGCCACGCTGGTGGGAGATACCTGGTTCGGAAAACCCCCGCAAGCCGGCGTAGATCGGCGCCGGGAACCTTATCAACCAGTGGGGGAAGACCACAGCCACGTCCAGCGATAAAAACATGAACTACACTTACGGGACCAGTGGCTTTAGCAGATGACGCGCCCAGAATTACTAATCAAACAAAAACCAAAGTGAACCCGAAACCAAACAAATTCTGTTGCATTCGAACCAACCAATTCGACGCATCGGTCCGGAAAACGGACACTACGAACAATGTAGACACTTTTAATACTATTCGGGCGAGTTTTATGGCAAAAAATTTATGTAAATTAACGCGTGAGTTTTATGGCAAAAAATTACGTAAAAATATATGTCTTATCTAGTATATTTCACTGTAAACATACGGAAGCCCGTTTAAGAGAATGCGTCTTGTAACGGGTCTACCAACCGAAAGAACCTTCTCTGAGTGACACATTTTATCGAATTTTTACGAAGCATTCCACTGTCGTTCTACAGTAACTGAGGAAAAGTACACAAACCCTAATACCGCGCGAAATTGATCATTTCCGCACGGATAGCGGAAAGCGCTACGAGTATTAAAATGTAATACTTCCTAATCGTTACTAAGCTAATAATGTTTTGCAGTAGCACAGATCGGATATAAAGTTTCTATAAAGAAATATTCAGAGACCGCAACGTTGGCTTCTGCAACCACGTTTCGGCGGCGTCATGTTACGACGAACGCGGCTCCATCGAGTGCTATCACCACTATCGCTCAATATACGATATCGCTTTTAATGAAGAGAACATTGCAATAACTCTTTCATCAAACGGCAATGTATGAACACGCATATATAAAATTGAATTTATGTTTCAATGTCACTATAAAATCATATTTCTGAGAGTAAACTGTATTTTGTTTCATACTTTCCTCTCTGCTGCTACGCATTAATGCCTTCAAAGTAGTACGATCATTTATCTGAAACAAAATTAAATGCTTACTTAAATGTGCCGCATGACATTGCGTCTTGAGTGACTGATCTAAGGAAATTGTTGATTCTCGATGTGAGTAAGAATATTTTCTCGCTTATCAGACGTCATTTTTTCCGTCAAAGATTCTGAATAAATTGATGAACCATGGTGCTTGGGAAAAGATTGGGCACGCTTTCCAAGAATTTCCTTCAATCGCTGCGCGATATCACTGACGTAAACACGAAAGATTTCGTTGGAATCGTGTTCTTCTATTTATACGATATTTCTTTGGAAGATTCTTGAAGTGTTCAAAGGATGGTAGTTACATAATGAGTTTTATTTTCTCGCGGACATGAAAGAGCAGTCAAGTACATAAAACCAGAAAAATATTAAAATGTATATTCAAATCAAAACCGTTGTCTTCATTCACGACTTCTAGTGTCCTCTTTATATTGGACTTGCGTATAATTACAAACAATAAGGGAATGTAACAGGATGATAAAAAATGATTTAATAGAACAATACAATTACATCTTTAGTAAACATATTTGCTGTATTATGTGTGTTTGGTTAAGTTCTTTTATGTACCTCCCCGCACCATTTTACGTCCAGTATTGTATTAGAAAATTTAAGGTAACATTGTTACAGGTCATTGAACACGATTGGTTGAAAACCTAGGTGAATGTCTATAGTTCATGCAATTGAGATATTTATAATTACAACACACGTAGAAGGAATTATATTCATCAGGTATCAATAACGCCAGGTAACTACAAGAAACCCGCATAAATTACTTTACAACACACTGCCGGATGACATGGAACAATTAAAGTGCAAAGTAAAATCTTTTCTGCAGATTGTACTTCAACACCATATGACAGATACAGTTTCTTTTGTGTTTTTAGAAAGCAATATAATTATATTTTATCGTCAAAAAGCGTAAAAACTATGCCACACATCGGGGAGACGTAAAATGCGTGTGCTCCTCCTCGCACTCCAAGAGCTTGCGCTTTCGACATGTCTGAAAACTCCTTGATCAGCCACCAATGCAACAAAAAGTGGCAAAATCCCCTGCGCCGACGCTCACTCTGTGCACGCGAGCAATTGCGCTCTGCGCCTGCCTCGGCTAGTCCGTACATACAGAAAATGACGCATTCCATTGTTCCACCGATCCCGCCATTTTATATCCAGTTGTCAGGAGAATTGGAACTGTGTCATTCTGTTAGTTGTGAACTATGAATTAATCCCAAACGAATATTAATATTCATGAAAATCTCCTTAATGTCATCACTCGCCGTCTATATATTATTTCAGTAATATACATACCTTTTGCGGCTCTCACATGCAACCAATCTTTATACATGAGGTCTCTAAAGAAAGAGAATTTCACGAAGACGTAACGAATTGCACTTCGACTTTTAAAATATAAAGGGTTTCTTTAAAAAAAAAATCATATAAATAGTCATTTCAAATGCAACCCGCACCACTCGGCCAGATTTTTCAATTTATATCGTTAACGAACTCCTAAACGGAGAGTTTTAGGGCCTTAAAAGTAAAATTGTGTGGCCAAAAGACTCGAAGAAAAGTTCCTCACACCGTATTCTACAGGAACCTTTTGAACATTCTAATACATTTTTGATGGTTCGACGCTTCTCGATTCCACCCCACCTGCCCCGAGACGTGCAGAATTAGAGGGAGACATACAGAACAATTGACGGAGAATAACAGGGTCTTGAAACAAAATATATCTTACAGGTTTAAAATGGAAATGGAAAAATAGGAAAGAGATTTAACGTGCGAGAGATCTCGCACGGGGACGCTAGTTGTTGTATTTCCCTTGAGCTGCTGATTGCTGCCAGGCGCGCCTAGCGGGGCGGCTGCGCTACAGCCTGTACCCAGGGACTGGAGCCTCTACGTCGCTCCAAATCGCCCGCCCCCGCGCCGGTGCACCGCGGTGACGCAGCTCAGCCGGCGGAGCGGGACTCTCCGCCTCCGCTTCCTCAGGATGTCAACGCAAAAAGCAAAGCGGCGAAATGGGCCAATTCACACAGAAGTGCCGAGTAACAGGAGAAAACGACTCGCAGGGCGAGTGCACTCGGCGGAGATACTCGCCTCGCAACGGGTGAATTGGGAAATGCTCAGCCGTCACGTATCCGAAAACGGCGATCATTGCGACAGGGAGTTATCTTTCCTTCATATTTCAACCACTGTCCATCACAACTAAACCGAGAATAATATTAAAATTCACATCCGTTAATATGACATTCATGACCTATTCTATATGAATCATCATTATAGTTTGGTAAGACCCATAACCTGCAAATCAAAGCTGAATATCGAATTCTCAGTTTTCATGCACTTCACAAATTTTTGTGTGTTTTTTCCATGTTGAAGGAAATCATATGGCGCACTCTCGCCGGCCTAAAAATTATTCTGGGAGTAATTCTAAATGGAGGGTCTTCGCAGTTTTCTATTCCCACATCCACAACAGCATTCATACCGGTTGTTATCCAACAACAAAAGAGTGTGTCGGAAGAGTTCGAAGTAAAACTCCTCATGATATTTCCTTACAACACATCGATTATGTATTCAAGTTAGATCGATTCAAGATACTGCAAGATAGAACATCAAGATAAAATAATGGTTAATATGTAAGAGTTCTCTGGAATCCACAATCGTGAAGCTCGTTCCAAATTTTAAAAAAATAACTCCTCCAGATGGCTGATGCCGTTCGTGTAGTAATAGTGCTCGAGATAGACTTTCTTCGCGCAGATAAGAAAACCAGCGCGAAGTGGAATTATCTCAGGTCTTGCGAGGGAAAGGAGCAACATTTTCTGCTCCACACAGAGAGTTGGTTCGTGCTGTAACACTGTCACTTGTTAATGCGCTGATGCGTATCGCGTTTATTTCCTGTCCTAAATCTCACTCGTTACCGTTCCTAAACAATCGTTTTTCACTTAAAAGAATGTTTATGATTAACATAAAACATTCACTTGCTTCCTAACTCAATTACATTAACCACAAAGCACACTTTTCTCGTGGGTCTTACTTTTCTCTTCAACATCATGTGTTCACATCATTGCTAAAGTCTACGAAATGTCCATTACATTTCCCAACATTGCGAAACAGAACGCATTCGTTTCTAGAATAACGCATAAATTTCTTCCGCATTTTCGCGTTTCGTCACAACAAAATCGTGTAAGTCGAGGTATTAATTTCCTGCTGGCGCCGAGCGGCGTCGCGGCGAGTTAGTCACGTGACACTCGCGACGCGGGCGGGCGGGCACGGGCCCGTGTGTGCGCAGGCAGATAATGGGTGGGAACGGGGGCGGCGGGGTAACGGAGGGCCCTCAATGGAACCGGTGTTCTGAGAGCGGCTTATCACCGGATTGTCACCTGGCTTCCTCCGGCCCGCTTCCGGTTATGTCACTTCCCGCGAACGAGAAGAGAATGGTGTGACGTTTCCTCGCGCCGAAACAAAACAATCCCACTGAATTCCTTTCGGCAGCTCAACATAAAGCGAGGGAATTCAATCACGATCGGAGTAGCAGCAAGTCCCGTTAAGAAGCGTAAGTGGCGCAAAGGCGTATTTGGTGTTGAGCAATCACATTCAGTGATCGATTCTATTGAAAAGACCGCCTCTTCAAACTTTGCTAAAACGAATTAGGCTCACTATTTCATTCACAATATACTTTCAGCTATCTATGTGAAAACGTAAATATACACACAGTTCCTTAGCAAAATATAAGCAGGAGTGATTTTCTCTTTACTTCGGAAAGGCCCCTGTTCCATAGTTGCGCCCTTGTCTACAACGTGCGTAGTTCATTTGTCCTTTAATTAATTACGCCGTATGCCTCTACAGTCTGCCAAAACTAACTTTTGTTAGCTAAATAAATGTCGTCGGTCGATTTGAAAAGAACATAAAAAACACCTTCCAGTACACTAGTACATTTTATAAAACGAACAATAATAAATATTTTCTGAAGAGATCAACTGTCCCGCCCAGCACCTTTAACAATTGTGTCCGTTTATGGAGTACTTTATTCAGAGTGGAAGTGGATAAATGGCAAATATTTACCGGTGAAAGCTTGATCTTATTGTAAGCATATATTTTCAATATGATAATGAACGAATGAAATCCATTACTGAAGAATGGGTTGGGGCCTTGATCCTCATTCTCGTTCACGAACTGACTCCCGATGTCTCGAAGTCGAAGAACGACGAACCTTACGATGGTTACGGTGGAACGAGCGCGTTCGTTTCGAGGTTCAAATGATAATGGCACGAAATAATTTTTAAAACATCAAAAGTATTTCGGCACAAAATGCGATTCACGGACTCAATTGTGAGTTCTTATTATCGTGTACGCAGGCGGCTGGAGCCTTAGTCATAATTTGGACACACGTAGCGAAGCGTCACATTCGCCTTATAAATACAACGCCATTTCATGAGAGTTGTTCGTCAGGTTTTCGCGGAAGTGAGTTGCCTCCTTCGCGTGGAGATAAAGGAGAAGAGCCATTTCTAGTCATAGAAGATAGTCTTTTGTAGTGCATTAACAGTAGCAGAATTTGATAAAAATGGAGGCGTTGTTGGGGTTAGGAGCCGTCCTTCGCAGATGACTGCCGCGCCGTTTACGCGCGCGCGGACAAAAAGCCGCCTGTCTCGTCGGCGACGCGCCGCGCCGCGCTGCGCCGCCTCGCAGGCATGCGCCGCGCCGCGCCGCGCCGCCGTGAAAGGGCTGTTCCACATCGCGACGGAGCGCCTTGGGGCGGCTGCCGCACACAAATATTATTGTGCTCCAGCCTTTTTTCTCTCTCCTTTCTCGAGGTCTCGTTTCTTAACGCGACCCTGGGCAGCGCAAAGAAGTCGTGAAATAAGCTGCTTTCTCGCCTAAAACACGCAAGAAGTGTGTGCGTGTGTGTGTGTGTGAATGTAAACGTGCATGCGTGTGTCGGCGGTAATATCGGATACATAGAGGCCTGCGTGTTGTAAGAGTCAACGTGAACGGAAACAAAGAGGAAGGGAACCAAGGTAAGTAACATTATCTTTTATAGTGAGAAATTATGCCAGATATGTGCACCCTGTTTTCGGACTAACATTGTACACCCTGCGATCAATAATAAGATGAAACATTTAAGAGGATGAGTTGAGCATACTTTAAGCACTTCATGCATGTTTTTTATCATTCGCTTATCCGGAAGTGTACAAATTCAATTCCTGGTAATGAATAGAGAATGACCAGCCTGCATGACAATGAACCCATATGAGGGGAATAATAAAAAAATGGAATTTTCTAATCTTCCATCCTTAAAAAGGTATCCTGAGTTACGTGAATAATACGATTACTGTAAGCTGTTTGTGTTCGAATTAGCACCTCCATTCCCTCGCGAGCAAGGGCCAACCAAAGAACTTTATTAGCCGGTTCGCTTTAATCACCTAACCTCCCATTTCATATCTTCCCTTTTTGGACTTTCTTTTGAATTCAGATTGCTGCGTTGCTGGTTCCTCGACGGAGTCAACACTGCACACCGAGACATCGACAACGTACCGCCATGGTTGGGCACGCTTGTTAGTCTTGCACTAAGCGAGGAATCCGTTCTAGAGGCGACTGGATTTCGGCGCCCCCACACCCAATGAAAAACCCGCATACGGAAGTGAACTCATCAGCACCCGCATGGCGTGGCCCGCCACGGCCCTGCCTTGACTTCCTCGAGCGGAGGCCTCAGCTGGTGGGGTGGGGGCGGGCGGCCCGGTTCCAGCGGCGAGGCATTCCAGGCGAACTCCACTTCCCACACGGCCTTTGTGCCTCGGCCGCGTGCGAATGTGCATACACGCGGCGGCGGCGGGGGTGGAGGGAGGCGAGCAGTTCCCCGGCTTACACGGCGACCCACCCGCCACACGACACGCAATACGTCGCCTAGCGTTACCCAGACCTCGGGGGGGGGGGATGATCCTCTCTCCGTCCGCGTGCTCGTCTCCGGGTTGGGGATCCGACGTCGACGCCGATATTTACAAGACATCTATGTTTCTATAAAAATAACAATGTTTGATACCGATGTTTTATACGTTTCCGAAGATTTGTTCGCGGATGAAAAATTCCCACAATCACAATTTTGTAAAAGTTCAAATATGAAATAACAATTGATAATTCTACTGTGTTTATGTGATCGGACCATACGAACGCGGTTATACTACCTAGTTCGCACAAGAAAAGGATTTTTTAACTCTGCTTTGAGTTATGAAAGCGTCAGAAAAAGTCATGAAACGGTCCAGCACAAGTTGCCAACGTTCGTGTAATGAATGCGACGTTTTTCATATCCCGCGCGCCTTCAACATTAGTTTGGCGTTAGCGAGTAAAAAAATAATTGGGAGATCATAGGGTTCGAGTCCCGACGGTGATAGGATTTTCGACACTAGCTAGATTGAATTCAACCGCTGTCTGGAAGAGAATTCCAGCGGCCGGCTGCTCTGATCGGTAGTTTTCCGTGGTTTCTCTGATCAACACCAGTTAAAATACCGAAGTTATTCCTAACACACGGGCCAAGGACCACGCGCGATCTTTCCTTTTTGTTCCTCCTCCTGCCATCACCCCTTTCTTACACACATTTATACTCACTACAACCACACATGCCGGGAGACCAGTCGAAAATTAGAGCGTATCCCGGCTGGGGCGATGGCACGCTGGTGGGAGATACCTGGTGGAAGAAAACCCCCCCGCCGACGGGTAGGTCGGCGCCGGACCTCCCAATCCAGCTGGGGATGATCTCCGCCACCTTGTGCAATTAAAACATGCACTACGATTACGGGACTAATGACCTTAGCAGTTGCCTAATCACTAGTCAATCCCTGACGTGAGCTGTTGTCGAAATAATTGGGCGCGCGGCGTCGCCTGCGCCGCGTCGGCCCCTCCCCCGGGCACGTTGGGATTCCGGGGTGCGGGGCGGGGAGCGGCGCGGCGCCTGCGCTTCGTTCGCGGCGAGAGAGTCCGAGGAGACTCGCAGCCGCTGCGCTGCGGGCGCCTCCGCCAGTGAAAGCCATCGGCCGGGAAACGAGGGCGGCTCCAACGCTCCTCCGCCTTCAGCCGCTCTTTTGTTAGGACAACTTCAGTTACGAGCAACGAGCGGTTTGTGCATCGTTTGGTGACTAGAAACGATTCTATTCTATGCATGCCCAAACAAATGCGCTGCTGATTTGACATTTGGAATAACCGATTCCACCCTCCCCATTGTTTTCCTCTTCAAATGCAGCTTCACTAGACGTGCAAACTTTCTTGAGCTCTGAGGGGATGAGACTGGGAAATACGTTTATTCAAATAACCGTTCTGTATGTTCTCGCTGTGGCAAGTCGATTTCTTCACATGGGGCACGTTAAAGGAAAAATATCAAAATCTGTAGCTTATTTGACGTTGCAAATAGTTTTTTATAACAGTGGAGCGAATGATGTCAAAACTTGTACCCCCCTCAATATCAATGCTACTTATATTAATAATTCAACTTAAGATAGTCTACGAAGTATTTTAGAGATTCCAGGGTTGAAGAAAGCGAGCCCAAATTGCACGTCTTCCCACACGTCACACAGGTTTTAAATTAATTTTTTATATCAATAATAAATCAAGCAAAAACAGAATTCAAGAAAACTGTGCAGATAATGAGCAAGCGATGTGCTCTGGACTCACTCCTATTCCAAGTCATTAATGCCTAACGCTTTCGTCAGAACACGGTTCCCAGGGCAATTTATACAAGACGTTGTCATCCGCTTTGAAGCGGAGTTTCTCAAAAGCTGCCTCGAGGCAGCGGTGCACCGCGGTGAGCGTTCCATCAACTCACCCTTCCTTCCAGGGCGGCGAATGCTACCAATAACAGAAGCAAATTATACCTTTGATCCTCATCGAGAGGCCAAACCGTTTTGTTCCACAACAAATATTTAAGCAAGGGAACGGGCCACAAAACAAAGGAGTAGCGCAGATGCAGGGCGTAACGAAGTGAGGTCAAGGCAAATGCACCAAATCGATTGTGACGTAACATTATATCCTTAGAATTATACTCTCAGATTACAACATTTTCAGATTGGAAAATCGGGAGCCTAGGAAATTCTCCACGCCACCGCAATCATAACAAATATCTTCTGGCTATAAACACGTTATACCGAATGACACAGACGAAAACAACTGTCATATTTATCACTCAATGTGCATAAAATATGTCTTCCAGTTCTCGTGAATCTAGCAGTTTCCAGGTTCTTTCACTACAAAATGGGTTGCAGGCGAAACAAGTTAATAACTAGATAAGAAAAATATTTTTAATAATAAAGAGATTGAGAATGTGAAGATTACAGTTTAAAGTAATTAATTAAACTGCACACTGAAGCGGGGGATGCAACTGTCTGACATTACTTATTCTTGGACCTCAAAATGCAAATATATTTTAGTATTTATTGTATATGTATCCAAAATATTTGCAAAGGAACTTTTCAAAACTCTTTGAAAATTATCTACATATATCTGAATAATACACAGACTCAAGTATGTTATCCTAAAAACCAGAATCATTAATCATCGACGTTTTCTCAAAAATGTTCATTGCCGCACTCTAAAACCTTCCTGTGATTTAAAAACTTGTAGATACCAACACACGTCCCAATTAACGCAGCGAGGAACACAATGATAGTTCACAACGGCGCGGAAGTTTAAAATACGAAGAGCGCATTTCGAACTGACACCAGCTTTCTAAGCCACCACGGCTTCCAAAGACGCTTTTCTTCATCCCAAAATATATAAACAGTGAGTACCAAGAAAGTCTGTTGTCATGCAAGATCTGTGCGTAACTACGGGAGCAACGTCAAGCAGAGGCATAGCAGGGAGTAATCAACTTCCCACTACTCGGTCGCGTCAAACGTACTAAGAATGCAGACGTTACCTTCCAAACCACGCATGCCACTTTCCGCCGCTCATCTTCGAGTGCACAAACGTCACCACCGAACTACAACACAACACGAGCGCTATCAATACATGTCGCAATCTGCGCGTTTCTCACAAGTATTCGACCCCTTCCGCGCGTTGCGACCTCTAGGAGGCGCGGATTCCGCCCCCAAACAACGCCACCGCACCTCTCGCAAACCGTCAACCGCCATCCGCCAACGGTCGCTGCCTCCTTTACCTTCGGATCCGAAACTTGGAGCCGCTGCCGAACACCATGGTGGCGGCCGCCGACCTCTCGGCCCGGGGCGCGGCGGGGCCTCGGCAGGGGCTATCCTCAGAGCACACGGGTCGGCGTCACCACTCGCGCACTCGCACCGTCACCACACGAGTCCACACACCACCACCTGGTCACGCGTGCGCCCGCGGACAGCTCCGGCGCGCGACTGGCCGGCCCAGGCGACGCCGACGCCGACCGGCGCGGCACCTGGCGGCGCCCAGCCGCCACCGCGCCCAGCGTTGCCAGCGCCGCCGCCGCCGCCGCCGCCGTGTTGCAACCGCCGCCCCCGCCCCCGCCCCCGCCCCGCCCCGGCCAGGTCGATGGACCGATCATTTCCCTCTTTTCCATAAAAAACCCCGGGCGCCAATCGCTCAGCCCAACGAGAAAATATCACCACTCGGAAGGTGCATCCAAGAACGTCAAAATGTTACGTAAAGGAGCTCGGCTCCTACCGCACTTTTATGTATAGCGGTTCCATCGGACGTCAACAATCAAACAAATTTCAAGGAAGACGTTTCTGTATTCTGAAGAGAAAGATATCAACGTCGTCTTCTAACATTGGATGAATTTTAACTATTCATTTTGAAATTTCAAAATTCATGCTACCTCGAGCCTCTTAAACGTTGATACTAGTCGAAAAAATAATAATCCAAAAAGGATTTTAATATTGAGTCGGATAATCGCGATGTCGAAGCGTCACCTCTCTGGAATAATTTGCTGCATAAATGCATCAAATATTTCAAGTAAACAGCCTACCAATGGGCTTAAATGGCATTCGGAATGTCGTTCACATTGACCTGTCCATACACGCAGCGTACGATGAAGTATGGAGGAAGTTTCCTAGTTTCTAAAAATATTCCCGGCAAGACGCACCGAATTCCCCTCTGCTGTGCAAATATGCAAGAGATTAGAAAAGAGAAAGGGTGCAGGGAACTCTTAAGTCGGGTACCTGCGCACTAAGGAATGCTGCTGTTTCTTAGAAGGAAAATTTTCAAATACAACAGTGTCAAGATACAAAAATAACAAGTTCCTACAAGCATTTTCAACTTTCATACTGAAATTCTGAAAAAATACGGATTATACACCAATCTTACGATTATTCCATGTCAAGAGGAATCTCCAATGCAATACGATAGTACACATGCGAAAACAAGCAACGGAGTTTTTAAAGTGAAGACTGAACAAAAGTTATTGTAACGCGCGATAGTATATAAAACAAGAAACTTATAATATGTAAAATAATACATTTACTAAAGAATTGTTTGAACCTACTGGTGGGAATTTATTCGAAGCGTTCATAAAGACGTGTCAGTTTTCTTCTTTTTCTTTTCAGAACCGAGATGATGACACATCACAGTAATTAAAGGAAGCCTTCACATTTCCTCCAAGAAACATTGAACGCTTTTAGAAATGACAATGAAATCAAAATATTCCATAACTACTGAAAGAAAAATACACAAAATATTAAAGGGCCATCGACACACCGTATCATGAGCCAAATAATAGGTAAAAGCAGTTGAGAAACGGAAGCAAAAGGGTATGGCGCTGGGGAGAAACCAGGCGCAACACTTGAGCTCATAATCCAGCAGAAAACCGTCTCAGATCTGCCTCATCAGTCGCCAACCGTAGCCCAAACATCCGGCGGATAATCAACAGTAGCAGGTACTGCGCTAGTCACACGGGAGCAAAAAGCAGCAGCGGACTTCGCCGGCGGCAGCGGGAGGCAAGCCGTGAGCGGGAGCTGAGCGAGGACGGGTGCGTGAGAGGGGACATGAACGGGCGCTTGAGCTTCAGAGGAGATGAGGACGGGAGCGGCAGCGTGTGCGTGGGCGTGAGAGGGGACGAGACAGAAGGCATGAACGGGGGCGGGAGCGGGGGCGGATGAAAGCATGCTTTGCTGGACGCTGCACCAAAGGGGAGGGTCTTGGCGGACTGTAAAACGTAGAATTAGGGAGACATTTTAGAGGCATGGTAGATACCAAAGGAGCTTAGGCCGAACGTAATTCGCTTACCGAATTCAATAAAAAATAATTAGAAAATATTATTGAAAGTACTCTGATATTGTGTGTATCTTTGTCTTTGTTGTACTTACACTTCTTGTACGCGCCATCTTATGGATAAAAGAACAAGGAAGCTAAATTAATTAACTCTGCGGAATAGTGTTCGTTCTGTTTTAAAGATTCTCAAAAAAAAGCACAATCCTTTCGCGAAGAGAATCATTACATCAGGCAGTATTAAAAGTCGCGTCGCCAGAGTAAAATGGTTGAGAGCTTGGCGGGGGGGGGGGAGGACGAGTGGAGGGGGAGAGGGGGCGGTGAGGAGGCGAGCGGTTCCAGTTCCGCACGCCGCCCCCGCCTCCACTTCATTACGCTTGCCGCCTCCGCCCTGCCCCCCCCCCGCCCCCGCAGTCGCCGGCGGCGGCAGCGGAGACTCAGATTAACGCGGCTGGCGGTTTCTTTTCTTCCTCCAACTCCTACAAAGCCTTATGGACCCCAACGTTAAAATAGTTTCAATCCACACTGCCTGTATTATCTACTGCCTAATTGGAGGTAGGTGACGGAAATACAGACATCGTAACATTACTGTTCACGCTCTAAAGTACAATTACAATACGATCCTAATGTGTGGCAAAAACGATTTTCCACATTGAAACGGATGTTTTAATCCTGTCATTATATAAATGTGATTGACTGATATCTTTGGAACTCTTCTTTCCACTGAAGTAAAGCATTCTCTAAGCAACGTAACTTCGTTACTGTCGTAATTCAGGCATTCGTTCAATATTTATCGGTTTTATTGTATATATTATGGTTAATGTCGAAACCTTGGCAATTCCAGAGCCGGTTAATGTTCGCTTTATCCAAAATGGATGCATAAAGTTCGAAGTAGGAACAACTATGAAGTATGTGTCGGATTTTAGCAGGATGAAGTGCTTGCATACTACGTTGTATTAAAACCAGATATGTTATAAAGCATTATCTATTTATTAAATTTCTCTTGTGAAATAATCCTAATAAATATCACTCGAGCTTTGCAAATTATCAGACAAATTCTCTCAGTGTTTTGCGACTCGTGAATTTACGGTTAATTTCCATAACATTCTTAATTTTATCAATGTTATGATTACGTGACAAATTCAGTGCTCACGAGAACCGAAAGGAAAACTTCAGAACCCTACCACCAATTCACGGGTTTCCCTAAGTTGCGGTTGCGGGGTCAAAATGCCAGGACGCTAAACGACATCTCCTCACCGGGCACTTCCAGGCAGACAACAAATACACTCGGAGAAAGTGGCAGCCGGCGAGAGGGCGGCACAAAGACGTAACTTGACCCTGGATGAGAAAGCATGAGATCGTATCTCGAGTCCGAAAACAAGCACAAGTAGGCACTATATGACCAAAGAGTGCTTTTAAAGATGGGATTCAAATACCGGGTAAAGCGTCAAAGTATGGAGAACAATATCAAAACTTCTTAAACGTACTGTCTGTTTATTTAATGACACACAATTAAGTTATTGAAATTATTCTTAAGAAACTAAGCTTTTGTTAAACTTCAGTATTTATTTGTTTGTTTATGATACAACGAAACTGATGTTTTTTTAGAAGCGATTGAACATAATTATTGCAAAGAGTTTCAGTCACAGTGTAAATCATCATATGATTTAACATAATAAAGCTAATTCATTATGAAGAGATATCAAACTTAATTGCATTTTCTTCTTGTAAAATAAGTTATGCAAAACATGGTATTAAGAAATGATGCCATTTACATATTCAAATTACATTAATCGAATAAAAGTGGACTAAATTCTCATAAGTGGCTGTAAGAACTATATTTTTCCTTTGAGCTATTATACGCTATTCACATCAACCTGTTCAAAATTCAAACTTAGCCTTTCATTAGAAACTCTCCAGCGAATATATTCCTACATTTCAAAGCATAAAGAAAAACAAGTTTTCCTCTCTTATATTGAAACTAACTTAGTAATGAGTTTCCGGCACTACAGTTTCAAGGGTTCATATAAATTAATTAGAGGTTTATTAATTAGATTAGAAGAATACGAAAACGAATATTCAGTTCTCCATCAACAAAGACGCTGTGGCACTTCTTGCCCCAAAGGGTGGACCGCAAAGACTCCATCCGAGAACGACAGACTGATACATGCAGGTTACCCGATATTTTAAATAGTAATACACCTTAACATAACGAATTATCTTTTCAACATCAATAAAACGAACTTTCTTACTCAAAATTATTATATATTTTAAAACATAATAAAAGCTAAAGTTAAGTTCTGAGGCCTAAGGATGTCTGCTAATATGTTTAAAACAATGATGCCATTTGCAATCGCCTCTGAAAAACAGTGTATTCGGACGGAAATAAATAAAAAAATAATAACCAAAACTATTATTACGAAACGGTTATGGAAGCCACGAATGAAAACAGTAAAGAGTAGTAAATATTTTTCTTTATATCAGATTCATCTTGTTAGTGTAGCATCCAAAATTGCGTTATTGACAGTGGTAGATAAAAAATGAAACGCCGGTGTTTTGTTTCCTTGCAGCCCTCGAGACGAGGCTCCTCGCGCGGGGCCTTCGAGTGGTGGTGCTTGTGGGCGGCGGCGGCGGGGGGGGGGGGAGGGGGCGTCCAGAAATACGCGCGCGGAGCAGCGCCAGACGCGCGTGGGTCACTCGCGGAATCCGGGACAGCGATTGGCCACACACACACACACACACACACACACGCGCACGAACACACACACGCACGAACACACACGCACGAACACACACACACACACATGCACGAACACACACACGCACGAACACACACGCACGAACACACACACACATACACACAGCCGCCTCGCTTGCACATCGCCGCCAAGAGATACATTCTTTGTTTTGAAGCTCAACCCGGAACATTGGATAATTAACATTCTTTATATCATGGGAACAGTTCATGGGTGTTGGACAATTAATTAAAATCCTACTTCGCT
The DNA here is from genome assembly GCA_011170035.1 of Teleogryllus occipitalis. Classification (NCBI taxonomy): domain Eukaryota; kingdom Metazoa; phylum Arthropoda; class Insecta; order Orthoptera; family Gryllidae; genus Teleogryllus; species Teleogryllus occipitalis. Next base: position 189,416 of record BLKR01001670.1, on the reverse strand, counting down.
AACGTTTCGGAACTTAACTGTTTCCACATCGGAGCAATGGGACAACTATGAAGGTTCCAAAACGTTGGCAAACTAGGATGTTAATTAATTGACAAACACCCATGAACTATTCCCATAATTAATATTGTGGTTGTGATTTCAAAAAGTATTCTTTATATCACGCTCTTTTGCGAAGCTTCGTTAAAACGACCAACGGTTGCTTTGTGGGTTGAGGGTTGGCATCCTAGGAATTTTTCATCTTAGGAATTTTTGGAGTTGCTTCAAGCCTCCTGAATCGAATATAAGTTGTAATCAATGACTCTAAGCCAATATCGCATTGTGTGCTCCGTAATGTTGCGTATGGTCGCTACTACGCTTTCGAACGAATAGTACAAATGTACATTTGTACATAACATGAGCACTAGTTTACCAGAAAAGCGCTCAGCATCTCTCCACCACATAGATAAATTCGGACATCGTCTCTTCAGCATACGAATCTCATGTATCAATCACTCCACATCACAGACCACCGCTAAGAAAATATAATTTGTTGTCACAACTTTTAACTTGCATCGTAATGTGTTGTGATGAGAAACAGAACTTGAGGTGGCGAGCTACGGCGTGAGTGTGGGTGGGGGCGGCGACAAAGGGAGGAAGGGGGGCAGGGGCGGGGGCGGGGGCGGGGGCGATTGCGTTGGAGGAAAAAACCCAGCGCGCTCTTCCGACTGCGTGCGCCTGACCGCCGTCGCCGGCGCTAGTGTTGGCGCCGGAAAGAGCGCTAACGGCGTTGCTCCACCGCCCACAGGCGCCACCGCCCCCGCCCCTTCTGTCCCCGACCCAACCCGCCCCTCCTCCCCCTCACCCTGGCCCCTCTTCCCCGCCACACCTCCGTCCACTCCTCTGTCCCTCCCTTCCCCGCCCCGCCCCCGCCCAACCCGCGACGTTCGCGGGGACGAGAGGCGAAGCAGTCACTGCCACTAGCACCGTTACGCCAGGCCTACACCCTTCGACCGATTGGCTGGCGGAGAAGTAAATGTTCATCTACAAAACATTCGCTAATAACTGTCTGGTAATGCTATCGAGAATGCATTCCATAGAGTTTATTACTGTTTTGTAATATTTGTTGTTACAGAAATAATATTAAACCTGAGGACTGGGAGCTTAATAATATGTGAGGTCGTATACCACTATTCCTCTCCATTTAATAGTCCTCATTTTCGTACTCAAAAGACTTGACCGTTCCCCATCATAAAACGCGTTTACTTCAGAAATTCATACATTTGATTTGAAATTACATTCCTTTTCCTTCAATGCCCACGGAGCTGTTGTCTCTTCATGACTGCGGAAGTGAACCCGAGAAGATGGAAGAAGTGGTGGAACGGTGAGCTGGGTTTATACTTACGATGGAGGAAATGCGAGTCCCTAGCGGTAGCTGTACAACTACGCCGTAAAAGTAGAGCAAGTTTGTGGCGGAGGACCATCAACTGATGGTGAAGCTATTGTTCGCGTCACAGTCGTCGTTTCGCGGTCGTTGTTTCGCAGCAGTTCTTGTTTTTCTGGCGGCGGTAGTGGTGTTGGATTGAGTTTTGCTGGCCACAAAGGTTGGATCAAAGATAAATAAGAGCGTAGTCGGTGGCAGCGTTAAAGACGTTACAGGTGGTATGGATGGCGTGGATCGATGCTCATCGAGAGGTGATGTGTGATGAGGGGTGAGGGTGTGTCGGTGGCGGAGCGAGGCCTGGGGCGGGGGCAGAGGCGGGGGATGGGGCAGGGCGCGGATGGGGCGGGGCAGGGACGGGGATAGGGGCGGGGGAGGGAGCAGGGACCGGGACAGAGGCGGGGGCGGGAGCGGGAGCGGAGTGTGCTGGGCGATGTGGAAAAGGAGCACTTGGCGCAACGAGGCAGAAGCCTCCGGAGCGGCGGCGAATCTCCGCCCCCGGAGGAAGTGGGCTGTAAACGCCGCCCCGCCCCCGCCCCCGCCTCCGCCCCAGCCCCCGACACCGCTTCCGCCCGCGGACAAGGCCTCCTTGAAGCCGCCGCCGCGCCGCCAGTGCGCTACAGCGCCCTACGGAGCCTCACGGGAGAGGGCGGGGAGCGTTGCGAAACAGATCAGTCACAGCCAGTGGCAGTGGGCGATTTAAATTTGAGGAGCCCCCGGAATCATATGCCTAACTTCCGGAGGAAACAGTTGCAAGATTTATTACTACCCTCCCAATATTGCCAGATTTATTACTTTCCATCTTTGCAAATTGTTTATATAAAATATCAAGTTCATTTTATGAGATGTAAATATCTAGTGTCGAATGATAATTGTAAGTGGAAGAGTGCAAGAACATAATATTTAATAAAGAATAATAAGAAAGAGATTCGTTTCCATTCTTACGAAGTACGAGGTAGTTCAAGACAGTGCTATCTCCAAGAAACATTAATTTTGAACATGATAAGATACATTCGCGAATGAAAATGAAGAGTGAAAGTTACTTGTTATACAATCACATCGTTAAAAAACGAAATGTTGCATCGCAAAAGGGACCAGCAAGAAACAATCATTCATCAAAAAAATACTGGCATGGAAAAATTAAAAGTAGAACAGAAATAAGTCACAATGTAAAGAAGGATGAAACAACGAATTATATAATGTAGTATTCTATTTTCCCCAACTTTTTGTGAGTGGCGTGTATCTGTGAATCTAGTGTATAAAAGTCAGATTCAGAAACCTGCCCGATACTCTACAACGCGTATACAGCGGCGATGGCAGACGTCGCGCTCTGCTGGGATCATATTTCGCGGAGTCACGGAGAATTTATCCTTTTGAGGCAAACTTGTATGCTAATAGATTCTTAGGAGTCAAATGAAAATGTCGAAAGGGGTGATAGGCACGTACAAGTTCTTTCCTTAACAAAGAGATATTTTATTTCTTAGAAAGAACATCTACCGTGAATTTTAATACATTTATACAAAGACAATTATTAAACTGATACAGACAAATTCAGCGAATTATTTCTTCCTTGTTTTGCTAATAAAAGTTAGTAATATACACAGACAAATTTATATTCTGGTAACTTAGGCTGCATTATTAGCACACCTCCAAACTCAGAACTTTGTTTCCTTTCACGTGTCCGGAATACTTTAATTTGAATCAGCGTGAGATAGGTTGCTTTGAGAATGAGCAAGTGCAGAGAATTTTGATTCCCCGGAGATAAACGGGGCAAGCATGCGAAGGACTCACCTAAAGTGCAATACACTCAGCTGCTATCTTATCTGCGGCATCGAACCAGCGACTAGTTGTGAGGTTAATGATAAGCGCTGCATTTCAGAATTCTTTTCTTATCTCGAATATGAACACCAGTGTACGACGAGACAATGTAAATATAGATCAAGTGTCAGGGTAAAAAAACGACTGGAATGAGTTCTTACTGACTACTTCACGAAGAGATACTTGGATCTGAGTGGTGGAGTTAACTAAAGAGAAAGAGCCTAGACATTTCTGCATTGGAATCTTCTGTAAAAGTATATAAACTATATAAAAGAGCGTAATAAATAAAATCAGGATACACATCGAAAATATATGCATACATTGGAAGAGAGAGAGAGAGAGAGAGGGAGAAAGAGAGAGAGAGAAAGAGAGAGAGAGAGAGAAACGGAACAATCCATTTTAGAAATAATTGTTCAATACTAATCACGCTATTATCAAGTAAGGATCATAAAGGAACATTTGCTTTCCGTCCAGGATTGTAGCAGTTTGAGTGAATTGGGTTCTTGTCGAAATGCATTAGCATCAATTCGTGTGAACGACCGGTCCACAGCCGCGCGCTGCCGTGCACTTCCCGATCCGGCACTTCCACCTGCCCCCTCCCCCCGCTGCCATTAGCATCTGCCGCAGAAACAGTTGCGTCCGTTGAACCCCTGGCGGCGCGGTGGGCAGGCGTGGGTGCGGGCCGGATCCGGAGGAAGACGCGCCGAGCGCCGGAACACGACCACGTCGCCTCCAGGCTGCTCCGGTATTGCTCCGGGAACAATGAGCCGCCGCAGTAAAATGATTTCCTATACGCCCCCCTCCCCAACCACCCCCACGGGTTCTATGGAGGAAGCGAGTTGTCCAGCACAGGGCTCTTGTGCACTTCCAATTTCAAAATTTCCTGACTTCCCGTTTTTTCAGCGCTAAATCTGATTTTAAGAAACAGTTTTTCTATATCGCTTTTCTGTAGCATACCTGCTTTGGGAGATTCGACAAGCACACAACACCCAACAACATATTTTAATTTAATTTCCGCGGAAGAAGCGAGTCGCCAGTCCGAAAGGCTGTACTGCACTTATAATTTCAAAATTCCCTTACTTCACGTTTTTTTTAAGCGCTAAAATTTATTCAATTTTACGGAAGCAAAAACTGAGTACTTATGTCTAAATATTCCGAACAATGCAACTCAGTTCACAGAACATGAAATTATTTGTGAATCAATCTTAGAAAAATGAAAATGGAGCTGAAATCTAAATTTTCAATATGTTTTATGAATTAATTTTAAATTAGTAATTAACATTATTGTGACTAGTGAAGAAAACTTAAATATAATTATTAAATATAATTTATACTGTTGTTTAAATCATTTTCCAGCTACCTTAGTAAAATTTCCAATAGGGAGATAACCAAAATTCGAGCCAATAGTTTCGATTTCTGCCACGTTCAATGACAAATTTTTATAACCGGTGCACGTCACGCCTACAACTGCCCTTCCCCTTTTCCATCTCTCACGTGAAAAATCTTTGCCCCAACATCCCTTCTTCGCCGCTTGGATGTGTGTGTGTGTGTGCTCAGACGAATGGGTGATTTGTGGAGAGGACGTGACAAACGTCTGAATCAATGCCGATTGTAAGAGCCAAGAATGGCCGCGAGAGGAGTTTGACGTGAATAACGGCGCTTCAAGTATAATATTCACTTCATGTTCGCAACTACAAACTGATTGTGTTTCACTCAATATTGCTTATATTTTATTACGTTATGGAGCACATACAATGAGTGAATTTTATTTGAATGCTACTTCACCTTCCCCTGGCTTCAACATTAACTGCGTGAGCTTGTGTGCTCGTTACCAAAACACGCGAGCCGACGCCTAAGAGACACACTTGGAGAAACTTCTGGTCTTCATCGGTCACGAAGTGCTGTATACAAACAGCGATTGCCTTGTGAGAAGGATTGCATGCGGCAACAGCTGCTAAAGTGAAAACATCCTGTCGGCCACTTGATGACCGTGATATTTGCCTACGTGTAAGAAAACCATTCCAAACAGCCGATAGCTCTTATTAAAGCCAATACCCTCGCGATTGCGTAAATGCAAATGAGAGGTCCACTTTATTGGATGACTATCAAACTATACTAAAAAACTAAGATGCGTATGGTAATAAACGTGTAAAATTAATACGGCATAGCACATATTACATAATTTCAATGAAGTCATCTAAACGAAAATATTTTTTTCAAAGAGTGGTTTGAAAAAACAAACAAAAACAACACTTTCCTAATAAAAGAGAAAATACATATATGGATGTGTCATATGATTTATCGGTTTCACAGGAATTCAATTCTTAATACGAAACACCCTTAGCCATTACAGTATCGTGTCTCGACGATGTGACAATCGAGATTGACCAGGATCACCGCGTGATTTACGTACTTCAAGACAGTCTCAGATTACGTAGGTAAAATAAAAACGCGGAACGATAAGTTGCACGCGTGACTGCAGCGTTGCGAAGCCATTTTTTGTCTAACTATAAAGCGACATACCCGAAGCCATTTCCTCCAGCAACGTTCCCGTGAGCAGCGCAAAGGACGGCGCCAAGACGAAGCCACACAGAACGCGCGAAAGGGAGGGGGACTCAGTGGGTGGCTAATCGGCTCATCGCAGAGCTCCGCAGTGTTGCCACCCTTCTGGAAAAAATGCTCCGCTCATTCTAAACGTGGATCTGTTGGTGGGTAGCTTTTTCCCGATTGCATAAAATGCGAATTCAGTCCGAAGAGTTAGCGAAATCCTTTCAGCGGACAAATTCGCACATAAGCAACACTAGCTCACATAGGACAGTCGCGCCCGTTGCAAAACTGTCGCGTTCCAATGTAAGATCAATGTAGCAGTAGTGACGGCCTTACAACCAGCGCGTCGCAGGTTCCTCAATTGTGAATGGTTCACTTGGTCTAGCGACACACGAGCGTCGTAGAACGTACGTCGTTGACGTCCGTTGGTTGGCATGCCACACGAGAACGATCACCGCCGCGCAACGGACGTCATTTATCACGTTGCCTCGTACTAGCAAACATTACTCATGGAGATTGTGTTACATCGGAATGAAACTTATCAAATAAAAGAGAGATGATTGGTTGAACACAATAATAGCGAGTAGCTTTTGAAGGTAACATTGTACATCCTCTTTCAGAAATTATGCAACTACGGTGAGACATTCTTTTTATTTTTCCAAATGTCCGAGCCGTTGTTCAGAGAATTGTAATAGAACATCATTGTAAGGTGTTCTACAGCCGGCCAGGAAATCTCTCCGCAGTAACACCTTGCTGCGTGCAACAAAAATTATATTGGTAGCAGCGTGTAACAAAATAAAACGTAAATATCGCATTCACCACAACTATAACAGATGCTGCAAGTGTTGTCCCTTTCACTTCTTTCCCAGCTATGTGTTGGCTAACAATACCATTGCCATTTTTAGTAAGAGGCCCTGACTCGGCCCACTGCAGAAAGACTTTCCTGGCGCACTACATATCACCAGAAGAAATGCGATGGAAAGGAGATGGTCACTTCATTAATTCACCTTTCAATGTCGAATCCACTCATTTTATGAATGGAAATATGGTCTGCACGCTATGAATGTCTAATAAACTACGTCCGTCAGGAACAACGTACGCATTCTGACGGCTAACGTCCGTTGGCCGCGCCGGACGTCACTGCAAAGCGCTAGTGTCCAAAGACTCGTATACGTTCCTGCTGCGCTACAACGGACGCACTTTAACGCCCTTCATGTGACGCTCGTGTGTCGCACGCCTTAAGGACTCTTTCTAACTGACCGACAGGACCCCCCGGCCTGACACGGGGCCTAATCGCTCGGAAGCGGCGAGAGCATTAACGGTGCGTCGCATGTGAGGACGGCATCGGAGCGGCGAGGCGGGCCCAGGAGCTCAACGTCGGCGCGGTGGCAGCGCGGGACACCCACGTCGCGACCGCAGCAAGAAGCGCCGGCCGCGCCGACAACAAAGCGATTCCATAATTCGCGCATCTGCGCAGCGGGGCAGGGGAGGGGGAAGTGTTTAACGGCCGCGACGGCTGCAATAACCAACGCCGCTCGCCGAGCGCGACGCCGCCCCGCGCGGGTCGCCCCCCCCCCACTCGCCTCACTCCACCAAGCCCTACGTAACAGTCCGCTCTTAAAATACACACAACGTAGCAGGCGAGTGCCATCGGGCCACGTAACATTGATATGAAGGATGCACATACTTATGTTCATTGTTCTTGCTACAACACTGACAAAACAATAGAAAAGGTGGTTTCAGTTGAGACGAATGCAGTAAGAGATGAAAAACTTGATTCGTTTGTAATATAACCAACCTATCATTATTTAAATTAATGAAAAAGAAAACAAGTGTCTGCGTTGTATGCAAGCTCCAGGGCTGGAAATCCTCGCGGGGGGCGACACCGCGGTGCCAGCGGCGAGGGTACAGCTAGAGCAAATTCGCAACAACCTCATTTGTGATCCGATCGGAAATGACGTAACAGTCGTAGGTGAGTTTGGAGGGGAGGGGCGAGTCGGCGTTAAGCCCCAGCAGCGCTGGAAGAAGACGCAGAAGCGCAGGTGGCTGCCTGCTTCGCTACTTCTGCCGCGTGGGAGTGGCGGCGGTGGGGGCGGGGGCGACGGAGGCGTTTCACAAGATGGCGAAACAGCGCGGCGTTTTATGAAGCCCTGGGCGAGTAACTGAAACCCCGGTGGATAACGGCGGCTTCCGCGTGCCCGGGAAGACCCGGCGGGCGCTCGGATTACGCGGGGGGGGGGGGAAGAGGAGGGAGGCGGCGCGGGCGGAATTCGCGCTGCTCACGCGGCACGGAGCCCCGCGCCTGCAGGGAAACCATGCAACGGACGGGAGCACTTTTTTTATCTCTGTATTTTTTCCAAGAGGTTTCGTCACTGGTTGATACAAACTGAGTCCACCACATCGATATCCCCCTTTTCTCCTTCCCGGGCTATGTGGGTGTGAACATGTGGAACTATTTGATCCCATGTGAATAGTAAAGGCCACTGGACGATGTAATTTTTGTGATCGTGTTAAACACGTACAGGAACAGTCGAGTAGACATGTAAAATTAGCAGCGTCAATGTACTTATATTTCAGTAATGTTACAGAGTAACTTCCAGTTTGTTTCGGCAGCTAAACCTTTGAACGTGAAACTCATGTGAACTCAACCATCAGAGAAAAAATGCATGTTCCGACATGGCACGCCAGGCTACTCGCTTGTTAGCTGCGCATCCCTTTGGGGGCCTTGGGGAACTCCCTCCTTTAGCGAAGCGGGGGCTGCGAGTGGGCGGAGGCCAGTCGCCCGAGCGAAGGGGCGGGGCAGCGCGCGCTCTGCTCGAGGGCGACGAGCGACCGGCGGAGGTAGCGCTCCCCGAACATCACGCCTGTCTTTGGGACTGTCATCGTCCAATTATAACATTCAATTAATTGTCAGAAAAATAAACAAATAATTATATCGACCTATTTCATAATTATACTTCAATAATGAGTTTTTCATACGTTTTCTTAAACATTTAAGAATGGGTAACGTGAATTCACCAGAAGTTTAGCACTCGCCAGCACCACATCTTTCTTAGGTTATAACAATTTCATTTAAAAATTAAAATACTAAAAAACCTTCAGTTGGAGCAACATTTGTGTTATGCCCACCTCCAGAACTATTATTTGTTCATTGGGTGGGGGGAGAATACTAAGACGGCGTGTTCCAGTTTCCGTCCAAAAATATAGCTTCCATTAACATAAACGGCGCTTTATGCCTACGAGGAATTTGGCACCTTGGAAAGACGAAGTCGTCTCCGCGTGTCCCGCCGCCGGGCGGTCGGTCGCTCGGAGCTGCTTTCCCGTCACCCTGCGTCGATTTATGCAACTGCGACAGCGCTCTCCCCGCCCCGCCCCGCGCCGCGCCGCGCCGTCTGGCAGCCAGAGCCCGGGGCACGTCGCGTCGCCGCGCGGAAGGCGAAAGGTCGTGCCGCCGTGGCGTGGCGTGCCGTGACTGGCATAGCGGGCCGTGGTCACGGCGGGCCGCGGACAGGCCGGCCACCGGCCGAGGTAGAGACGGGGTGTGGCGGAACAGGGCATCGAGGGCTGAGTGGGACGGAACTGCGCGGGCTGAGGCGGGGAGGACCGAGGGTGGAGCGGACCGAGGCGGGGGGAGACCGAGGTGGGGCGGACCGAGGCGGGGGGGGGACCGAGGCGGGGCGGACCGAGGCGGGGCGGGCCGGGGTCGGGCGGGACAGGACAGAGCACAGCAGAGCAGAGAAGAGCGAAGCGGGACGGAGCGAGAAGAAACGAGGATAAAGCAATGCAGAACGAGGCGAGCCGGGGGATGTATGGACCGGATGGCACGGGGGTGGGCGAGGCGGCTCAACGTTTGGAGTGGTGGGTCCCGGAGTCGCCTCACCCCGAGCGGCGCGCGCACCCCAACCAACGTCACACGGCAGAGCCATTTAAAACACCAACTGCGTCCAAGAGACCTTCCTGCCCTTCTGGTGGCAAGAAGCTAAAAACGGACGGAATGCAACGCATGCTGTGATACTACGCATGCACCAACGTGCATTGCACAGCAAGTCACGCGGGGAGCAATGCATTGCCTCTGTCACCGACCTCGCCGCGGTTTTGCCGTAATTGGCTCAAGGAAAAGTAGGGGCGATGGGAAGGCGTCCGTGGCTGCGACGTAAGAAGAGTCTTTCCTTGACGCTGCGTTTAATAAAAATGTCCCGGACAATTCATAGGGAGCAATGGATCTGCGAACGGTGCAAATAGTTTGTTTACTTCATGAAATCAGACATCGATGCGTGTTTCGGAACGGTTTGTCCCTGACGCGACAATAAGGAAGAGTTATGGCATTCCCGTGGAAATTGCGAATTTATATTTGAATAAAAGTTACGTAGGGCCGGAGCCTTCCACGCCTTCACCACAATCGACACTCGCGCTGCCATTCCAGCACGGTTTCCTTATTCAGAATGCTGCCGTGGCGAGGCGGCCGATGAGGAAGCGCCGCGCAGCTCAGCTGGGCCCCAGGCGAGCGGAGCCCCGAAGGCCACGGCACAGAGCGCGCGACATAGCAGATCGCCCGGCTTTCTCCTTTTAGCATTTCCACGCGCTAAACAGCAAGCACGCCCACAATGGCGGGCGGGCTGCTCGCCGAGACACAGCCCACCGCTCCGGTCGCTGTGACCTGGCCTTGGTGCGGGTGACGGACGCACGGCCTGGACGGGCCGCTGAAGACGTGCAACGCGTCTTTCAAACTTCTACCCACCCCCTCCCCGTCAGTGTACTAGGAATATGACGCGGGTTTTTAAATATACACTTTTTTTTAATTTGTTGCGTCTACAATTCGACGCAACACGTCTCCAAGCCCCTTAAGGGGCGTTTGAAGGATTATTAGGTATCCTCATATAATATACTATATATTGGTTAAGGTATGTTGAGCTATTGTGAAGTAAGATTTGTTTCTTCTACCAAAACGTTGGCGTAACATCAAAATGTTAAACGTTCGTAACTGACAGCTGATTCGATACCAACTAGTAAACACAATCTTGCTAAAATATGTATCAAAATTAACTTGTCAAAATAGAAAGACACACGAAAGAGATCGCATCAAAATAAATTTATTATAAATACCTTTTTCGTGTATGTGATCAGCAATAATTAAGACAACTGAATTTCATAATTTTATTTATAATTACTACTAGCTGAACCCGTGCGATTACATCGGCCAAAAGGAAGGGTGGTAGAAACATAACAAAAAAGTACTACATAAACACTAAACGGAAAATCGAAAACCCCAAAATTGTTATTTCATTTCGTTTAGTACTTTTTCTCCAAAAATAATGAAATGAGAGAGGTTCACCAATTCTGGAAGAATACAATCACTATTCATTGTTAACACAGTGTCAAATATGTTTCCGAAAATAAAATTGAAATATTGTATATTTACCAAGATCTTTCTACATGTTGCAGTGGTCTTTAGTAGTATTTCTGGTATCCTCCTTAACTTACAAACGTAATGGGTATAAGTGATGCATCACTTATAATTACGATCGCAAACAATTTTCCGTTAAGAAATGCAGATGTCAGACGATTGCTGGATATTGGGTTTCTGTACACTCACTAATAATTGCATTTAAAAACAATCAATCTTCTAACTTTAAAAACTCGCTGTAATTGCTTCGCCAACTCTAACCTTACGATGCAAGGACGCTAAACAAAATGATCACGACCAAATACAATTGTATTGTAGTTGGCCTTGAAAATGACGTAATGTCCAAATGACAGAATATATACATTAATTTTATTAATTTTAATACATTATTAAAAGTTACTGTTTTTACACAAAAATCAGTACACAAGAGCGTTATAGCAAATCTAGAGCTATGTTTAATTTAAAACAAAAATCACGAAATTTGGTTCACATATACACCTTGTTGAAAAAAATGTATATACGTAAATAATTTTCGCAGAGTACTACAATGGAACTTTGCTATATTTAATTTATTTATTTCCAACTCTGTAAGTTTGACTTTTGGAACTTCGAAGACGTAAATAACTTCCATAGCAATATAAGATAATGAGTTTTTCGCGGTGTTGCTCAAGCAAAGAATTTATGTAAAAAGACAAAAAATTATGGCACTTTTAACTTAGATTTGTAAACCATAAGTAATTTTGGTGACAACGCACGATTATCTTGATTGTGCCCTGACCTCTCCCATTCAGATGACGAGGCAAAACAGAACTTAAAAAGGGCGAGAAAATGAAAATCTCAAAAGCTCTTGTTACTAATTTGTTGATTGCTTTCGATAACAATAAAAGATACGCAGAAAGGAGTATCGCTCACATCGAATAAGCTAGTGAAAAAAGTTAAAACTTTTACCAATCATTTTAAAAGTTGTATTTGCTTTTTGATATTGTGTGGTCTGCGTTGCATAATGGCGAGAGCGGCGACGCTGCTGCTAGTGCATGTTGCTGCCGAGGCCAGTGATTCACGCTGTGACGTTGAGCAGCAGCCCCTGCGAGTTGTTGCGAAAGCAAACCGACCTCCACTCCCAAGATAAAGATTATATTTACTCCCACAAACAGCTGAGGAATGAATTAAATCACTGCCATAAACTCAGCTTTCGTTTGTTGATGTTTGGAGCACTGTGAACACTTTGCCATTTTGCCGAGACATTTAAGTGACCCTACAACCTGCACTTTTTAAAAGCAGCTGTGCAGCACCCAAAGTGAGATGACATCATTTCTTGAGTGTTTTTTTTCACCTCTGCACAAACTGATTCATGAGAGTCATCAAGAGCTTTTTCTTTGGCCTTGACACGTGCTGGTCTCTGGGGAGATAAATGAAGATTTGCAGACTGTCCTTATTTACAATTACCTATATAATAAGATTGTACTACTCATTACTTTACCTGGATTTGAGAACTAATGACTACTATGCAACAGCTAGCAATGGAATTTACTAACACAGCAACACTGCACTGCCTTAACTTACACAACTATGAAATGAACGCAAAGTTGTGAAACTTCAATGCACTACAGAAAGTGTACCCAGCCGTTTTCAAAGTATAAAAAAATGTTTAAAAATGTTATTCAGTGTGTCTTAAATAATCCCTATATCTTCACTCTACTATCCCTTAAGTTCATCAGACTTCTTGAAATTAAAGCTCCAATTGAAGAAATTATAGAACACAAATGATGAAATAAAAAAGTAAATAAAATTTAATACAGAATATCATCTTCATCATCATGCATATGTTAAAATTACAGACTACAATAAAACAAAAAAATTGTAATGTCAACTGAAAAACAAAGATGCAACACTACAATGAAATCTGGATTAAAATACTAATTGTGACAGGCAAACTTGAAAGAAAATCAAATAAATTAGCAGGGTAGTTTTCAAAAGCCCTCACAGTAGACTATCTAGCTCATAATTTACATTCTGGTTAGAAAAGGAAATGGCATATCTATTTCATGTAATACATGTTACAAGCACTATCCTTGGATGAATGATATCGGTATTGTATAATAGTGTTAGAGTCCATGAACAATCAATTTAATTGATAATTGAAGCAACTATAATGGCAACACAACATTGTGAAAATGCTCTTTTCAACAAAGTCTGAAGGAAGTTTTAAGGGGATTCATATCATAACATTTCTCATTCACTTGTAAAATTGGAAATCATGCCACTTACTGTTCGATGTGGGGAGCTGCATCACCCAAATTCTGGTTCTTGGAATCTGCTTGGTTCGATGAAATGATGTGAGACATCATAGGTCCAGCTACAGAGTGAGGTGGTGATCTCGGGCCACCAGGTGAGAGTCCCTTCTCCCGAGGAGGTGATCTCGCACCAGGCACTGGCATGTGTCGGTGTTCCGAGGTTGAATGGCCTTGTCCAACAGATCGAGGCGATGACATCTGAGAATGAGGGGGAGACCTGGGGCCTGTGGGAGACAGTGACTGGGTGGGACTCGAACTGCTGGGGGACCTTGGGGACATTGACTGAGGTTTCGGCGGAAGGTCCCCATTAGGAACGGCCAGAGGTAATCTCTGAAGTCGGGCTCTAGCTGGCATGGACATGAAATTACTATTGTTCCTCTTATTGGTTCGATCTAGGTCGCTCATTCGCAATGAGTCAGTGAATCCTCCATTTTGAACAGTTCTATCAGGTAGAGGAGCAGCAAGTTTCCCATTCACTACAAGTTTTTGTGTAGAATATTTCTGTGCTGTCCAACTATCCAGAGTCTTTGACATTGGAGCCTCCAAGCATTTTTGATGAAGGTTTTCTGTTGATCTCATTCCCGAGGGCCTGCTATACCGGTGTCCTAATGAATTACTCTCATGATATCTGTACATGGCACTACTCCCATCCAACGATCTGTTACTTTCAAGGTATCTGCGGTTCAAAGTTCCTCCTCCTTCAGGATACCTGTGTACAGGAGGAGGACAACCATTCTCATGATACCTTTCAAATTGTCTCATATTGTTTTCCATATGAGCTTGATTTATTGCACCATTTTCCACACATTTCTGCATGGATATGTTCTCCTTCTTAGGTGAAGGTGGACCATGAGAATTGTGAGAAGAGATGCCATTCTCATAGTTCTTTTGAAGTGTATTGCTATGCTGATTTCTGTGTGTACTTGACTCATTATCAGAATATTTCTGAGGGTGTGAATTACTTTCATACTGTCTTATATCTGGGTGTCGTTGATGACTTGTATTATGAGAGTACTGGTGTGACACATTTTCATCATGTTTGAAAGACTTGTTGAAGTGCTCTTGCTGAAAACTTCTAGCAGATGAGAAGCTTTCTGAGAACTTTTGGGGCATGTTACTTTCAGAGTGCCTTTGAATGAAACTGCTATTTCCTTGGTGGTAACTTTCAGTTTGTCTTGATGGCACATTGTCACTATCGACTGTTCTCTGAGGGATGGGTCTTTGAAGAGAGTAAGATGTTTCCGAGTGTCTCTGAGCACCATGATTTGATTCAGAATGCCTGTGATTTACATTATTCTCTGAATGCCTCTGTATGACTTCATTATGGCGTTGCATTGTAGCACCAGTTTCCAAATGCCTATGCACTGCATGGCCTGTTTCAAGAATTCGAGGATGCGCTGTGGATCCATTTTCCAAGTACCTATGATTTGAGAATTCAGTTTCAGGATGCCTCTGAACATGATGGTTATTTTCACTATAACGCTGAGAATTCTGAGAATATTTCTGAACAAATGCACTCATCTCAGAACTCCTACTATCTGAATGTTTTGATGAAATAGAACATGAATCAACATGCTTTTGCTCTTTTGATGGGATATCTGGATACTTATTATGTGAAATAGAATCTTGGCGATGGTGCAGTGGGGCATTGGGCAATTCAAGATCCTGTTGTCGATTGCATGGCGAGTTGTCAGGGTGATTATGACAAACAGAACCAGTTTCGTTATGTTTCTGGAAAGAGGAACTGGACGCTTGTGATCTTTGGGGTGAAGGAGGATTTTCAGTTTGTCTTGGCATTTGACAGCTAGACTCTTGATGTCTAGCTATTGGCATACACACTTCTCTCTCATGTCTTTGACTACATTCAACTTGAGATTTCTGTGTTGCTTCTGATGAACGAGAAGAAAGATTTGTATAGTCGGTTTGCTTTACAGAGCTCTCCTTTTCGGAGAATCTTGGCACGTCTGAAGAGGACTCGGAAGGTTTCTGAGATTTCTCTGGGCTGTGTTCCGAAGCGAAAGGCCAGTCTGAAGGACGCAAGTCTGGAGGAGGGGGTGGCAAAGGCTCATCTGTTGCGAAAACCTCATCTTCCAGAACAGGTGGAGGAGACGGAGGAGGAAGGTCTGGACTGGCCATTCGGTCAGGAACTGGGGGAGGGAAGGCAGTGCGTAAATGAGGCTTCTTAGGAGGACGTTCAGGAACCCAGTCATCCACTGATATAGAAGGTCCCATTATAACAGGCCCCAGGAGATCTGTTGATAGAGATCCGCAACTGGAACTGAGAAAACAAAGTCACCAATTACTGCACTTGAATGTTAGTCATTCAAATGAAATTTTAATTTCATATAACTATATTTTAGTCTGCATGAATAAGAGGAGGTTTCTATGAAAAGTTTTATGCTCAATTTACATCCCAGTAGAGAGAAATAGTTACTCAAGAATTAGAAAAAGGATTTCAAATAAACCTAAACTTGTAGTGTTTTAAAATTTAAACACCAAATATATAGAATATATGCAAAAATGCATCATGAGCTTACAAAATACCTTTCTGTAAATAAATTCTCCAAAATTTTCTTTTAGAATGGTCATTTTGTGAAGCTTATGCAATTTATATGATTAAAAAATTATGATAATGAGAAAACAATAACGGCAAGGTACTCACCTATGCTGATGTCTAGCAGTTTCACGCATGTTGCTCGTCTCGGATGAAGCTGGTTCCCTGTTAGCTGTCATCTGAAAGAGAAGTAAGATCTTCTTACTCTTCAATAAAAAAATTCAACAATGATCACATAATTAATCAATAGGATCAATTGGGATGAGTTCAATTTGATTCATTTCCTTACAGATTTAAACTTTTTGGGGATTGGGCTCTTAAAACATATTACATATACATCCACTGTGTTGCCCTCATACTTCACTTTCTAATTAAATTAAATTTGAAATGTTTGAGTAAATAATTTAAAATCAATTCTTAGAATCTAATTTTAAACTTAAAATTAAAGGAAATAACATTTCATGTTCAAAAATAACTAAGATAAAGATTTTAATGACTGAGGAAAACACAGACAGTCCAAAAGTTTTAGTAAGGCCTTTGGCCAGAAGAATTTAATATAAATCAATTACTAACATTATTTACTTCTACAGCTTTTATATTTTCTTGTGTTTTGGTTTCAATGTAACTCTTCACATTCTTTAAACTCTTCTGTTTGTCAAAAAATAGGCTACCTGACACTGCCCTTCTGATGGTTCCAGTATTTGGTACTCAGTAGTTATGACATAACATAATTTGAGCGTTAAAAGGTATTTTAAAAATAAATATATGTGTATAAATTCTCATTTCCCTATTAAAAAGAAAAGAAAAAAAAAAAAGAAAAAAGAAAAACTGACTTTGCAAATCTTATATCAATCTTGAAGATGAAGTAATTTATTTAAAAACAAAGGACGATTTGTGATTACTGTTGCTTATCATTAGTACTTTTAATTCTAAATGCTATGGGATTTTGGTATAATTTTGAAAACCTCCTGCATATGTATTGCATTTCATTCTTCTTACATACAAGATGGAGTATTGTATAACCATTACGGAGATGTAATGCATCTACAATCATATCTCAGCCAAAGTCAGTTTTCACTAATCAGACAGCATATGTTTTGAACATCTTAGCTGTATCTTTTCTAACTTAAGTTTTGGCTTCTGGTAAATTCAAATAGTTTTCCATTTCCTGAAATGATACAATGCTCTAATTCGATAGCTATCAATAGGGTCCCCATTTGTTTTTTGCCTTCTTTAGATTTTGATCAAATTACAAAGTACTTGCTCTGCCATTTGTTTCATTGAGATTTCGATGACACCCATGAAGCTGTGCCTACCTCTCTCCACGCTCCTCCAGCGTAATCGGACGCGGACGACGCTCTTCGAGCGGACTGGCTCCCATTTCGCGGCCTGGGAGGGGGCTGTGGAGGAGGCGGGGACTGCGGGGGGCAGGGCAAGGGCACCGCTGGCTGGGCCAGGTGGGGCTCCGACCTCCACGCCGTTTGGTGCGAGCGGCTGGGCACGCCCGCCTGCACGACGGGCCCTTGGTGATGGCGCTCATAGAAAGAGAGCAGGGCCTTCTTCTGGATAGCCTTCAGGGTCGGATCGGACACGCGATGGCGCTTGTCGGGATCGTAGTAAGTGTACCGAGTCTGTTGCTGTTGCAGCTGACTTTGTTGTGGCTGCTGCTGCTGTTGCTGCTGTTGTTGCTGGCGTTCAAGTTCACTGATGCGCTCAGCGACGGAGAGTGTTGGTTGGGTAGGAGACACAGGCATGTTTCTGAAACACAATGATACAAATTATAAGTACAAATGAATAAGAAGCAAAATCCAGCCTTCTATTGATAAAAAAACTTGACAAGCCTGAATATACAAATGAATTTATATTTTTTATTGAATTATCTTTCAATTTATGCTGTCATTTATTTGACATTTTAATTTACAGATTCATAACTTTATATAATGATTACCACGATTAAAATACTGAACACTTGAATTTTGGATTTCATATTACTTTGGCATATCTTGTATACAAGTTGTGTACAATGTACTGAATGTAATAAACACTGTTCTTTTTCAACAATAATAAGGTTTTTTCAATTATAATTTTACTTTGGTATGAAACTTCCATTCATTATTGCTTCAGTAATGATAAAAACGTAATAACACTTCAATTACATATAAAATAACAATTCCTTTACGTCCTTTAACTAGATAACAAGCCTGAAGTAATATTTCAGATATATTGGAAGGGATTATAATAAATGCAGCATGGTTCTTCAGTGAAACACATGCTGTGTATTCTACAACTCTCATGAGAGTTTCATAGATGAAGATGCAGTAATTGATAAGATGCACATTAGCTTGAGGTGAAATTGATGAGGCAGGAAGGTGAAAGTCAATATACTAGTTATTTCGTAGTCATATTAACAGATAATTTGAGAGATTTCGTGGTTTAGTCGGCTCAGATTTTGTTTTCTGCATAACTCTTAATAAATTCTTGAGTAAGTTTCTAATTCCATTCTTTCTAATATTTTTGCATAACAAATATTATTCAATTTCTGCGCCACTATAATTCCACCTATTGATGCAGATCATTTATTTACTTTTGACACATTTTCTAGGATGATTCTCAAAATCTTGTACGCAGAAGACGCGTAGTTTTTAAAGCGTGCTATTGATGACATTTAGGAAGGCTCATGAGTAATATACTTCACTTGGACACAAATTCGTTGAATCTAATGCATTCTCATATAGTGACTTTAAACGAGGCAATGTGTTAAATAGTTTAGTCAAAGAGATTTACAATCGCAGTTACATCGTATTTACAAGCGCAGGGCAGGTTCGCAAATCAGGTTTACCAGCAGACCTAAGTCAGAACTGCAAGTCAGACCTAGAAGCCAGACCTGCAAGCCAGAATCGCAAGCCGGACTTGCAAGCCAGACCTGCAAGCCAGACTCGCAAGCCAGACCTGCAAGCCGGACTTGCAAGCCAGACCTGCAAGTCAGACCTGCAAGTCAAACCAGCAAGACCTGAAAGTCAGACATGCAAGTCAGACTCGCAAGCCAGACCTGCAAGTCAAGCTCGCAATCCAGGCTGGCAAGTCTCGCTCGCTGGTGTCCCACCTGTGTCCGGGCTGCGTCTGCTGCTGCTGCTGCTGCTGCGGCGGCGACTGCGGCGGCGACTGCGGGGACTGCTGCGCCTGCTGCTGCGCCTGGGCTTGGGCCTGGGCCTGCGCCTGCGGCTGCGCCTGGGCCTGCGCCTGCTGCTCCTGCGGCTGCACCGTGTAGGTGTGCACGGGGAAGAGGCGCAGCTTGTGGGAGTGGTGGGAGGCGCGCGCCGCCGCCGCGGCCGCCGCCGCCTGCCCCAGGTACAGCACGCTCTCCGAGTGGTGGCGCTGCGGCGTCTGCACGCGCGCGCTGTGCGCGATCAGCTGCCGCGACCCTCCGCCTGCCACACACGCGCAAGTTGGGGCCATCCACTTTACACGACACAGAGATGAAACTGAGCCTATTCAAAATAGCCTTTACCAGCAATACGCCATGATGTAAACATGACTACACCAGAATACACAAATATTTTGATTTTCAATCATTCCAAGCGAGGAGAGTTTTTGAGGATCTGTTATTTCTCCAAGATATTATTGCTAACCGTGTTAAATGTCCTGTTATTATTTTATAATATTAATAATATTGTAATCTCTGATAATATCGTAATCTCGTTGACGTTTGTAATCCTCGTACCCCAATTTTTAAAACGCTCTTCATGACTTTTGTGACTGGCTTTACGAAGATTTCTGTGAATCTATTTTATATTTTTGTTTCTTTTGTGGTAATACTTTATGAAGGAATTATCCCGTTTATTTCAATAAATTAATTATTTTTACTGGTAATGGGCAGTACCAACATGTGAGTCAGCGTTACTTGCTACTAGGGTATGTAGGGGGCAACGAAGATGGTCGCTTGTTGTTAAAGAAGATGTGGGAAAGTTACTCATGTGACGTTTGCCCCTGACAGTCAGGCAACTCACAATGCACTGGAGTTCGACGGGTCACATTCGAAGAGAATTCCTATTCCGTCGTATTCGTAGGCTTCCGCGGCCGGAGTCATTGGTCTTGGCTGTCCGGGATGAGCCGACAGCTCCTTCGACTGAGACGCGGCACATCCCGGACAGCCAAGAAATATATCCCATTCCGTCAACCACCAATGATAAATCAGGGGGAAATGTATATTGACTAATTTCATGTTTATAAAAAATAATATTTTAGTGTGTACCAATAGTACAAAATGTCTATATATTTAATTTCTTGAAACACATGAAAGTAATTTACGCAATTAGTTTATGTTAAGTTTTTCACGAGTGCATGTTGTGAAAACGAGCGACGTTAGCAGCATGTTTTCAAATTTCTACGAATGCAATAAAGCAACATTATAAACGAGTTGCATTCGCCATTTTTGTATAACAGCATTATAAATTTATAAGAGGATGAAAATTAATTTTGGGAAACAACTTCATTGTAATATCCCGGGTATTTGACACCTGTGCGAAAAAACGGTCGTCGGCTCTTCCGTTTACCGCTACCACTCACAATTGTCTCGCAGCGATTGGCTGAATGTGTGACGACGTCATTATTGTGCCATAAATGGCAAATACGTCGTAACGTGTGGCGTGAGATGTGATTTTCTGAAGGATTCCTTGTAAGGCAAAAGGCGGACTGACCTGCGTGGGCGTGGGCGGTGGGCGGCGCGCAGGAGCTGCTGGCCACGCTCACGTCGCTGAGCGAGCCGTGCCACTTGAGCGTCTCGCTGCTGCTGGCGCTGCCGGAGCTGGTGGTGACGACGCTGTCGCGCCCCGGCCGCTCCCGCTCCCGCTCGCGCTCGCGCTCCGCCGCCTCCTCCCACGCGCCGGGCCCCGCCCCCGGCCCCGACGACGAGCTGGACGGCGGCGCCTGCGGCCCGGGCACCGGACGGCCCTCTCCGGCCACCTCGCTGTCCCGACGCAGCCTGCAACACACACGCCACTCAAGCACTGCACGTTGACCAATGGCGGGAGGCTGGCTCTGGCTGCTCTAGCCAATGGAAATAGAGGAATGCTAACAATTAAATCATGCATTACTGCTTTGGGCGGAATAGTCATTCAATTTATTTACTAACTCTCACCCATACGCTTCACCAGCACCTTCTTTTTAGGGAAGGGGGTGGGTGGATCAATAGATAACTAGGGAGTCCCCTCCAATATATCCTTTACAAAAAAAATGGGGGACGCCCCCATCGATGACACCCTGGTTTCATCAAAAAGAATAAAACACAACGCAGAGCATTTCAGTGTGACTCGTGAATCATATATCATGCAGAATTGCAGGGCTTATTTCGAAGTGATTTATCTCCAAAATATACTCTTTTCATGAAAGAAAGTATTACAATTCTGTCTTATAATTCAAATTTAGACTTCATGGTCTGCGGAAATTGTTTAACATAAGAGAAAAGTCATTTTTAGCAGATTATTTGGACATTATGATGGAGAAGCGTCTCAAAAATGTATTGATATGTAAAAAGACAAAACAAACGGAATTAGAGATATGTCCATTTGGAAATAAGCTCTTCAATTATACTAGGTAATAATCAGTTTAGTCACCAATGAACCGCCAGCTACTCAAAACCAACACACTCTTAAACTATTAGCAAAAGACGTTGCACACAAATTGCCTTAATATAACCGCACCAGGTCTTCTACGTGCAATAAACACCAACGATAAACGCAAGACATAGAGCGAACTGTTCCCAATTACCTCTAATGAACCACACTGCATCAATCACGGTAAGTACTCAATAACCACCAGCGAAGCACAAAGCACACGCCATTATCACTTGAAACTACAGACCACATATGATCATATGCTTCACTGGATTCGAAACAACCGCTGATCCCAGAATGTTGGCGATAACAGTCCATGAACAGCAGAACACACGAGATCACGTGAACAACGAAAACACATGGCCAAAATGACCCACACAGCTGATGACGTCTCTACGGCCTCTTAACGAGTACAACCTGGCTTCCTTTAAGAAACAGTGCATACCATGCGTACTAGACTCATTTCATTCACAAATTAATTGCAGAAACAGTAGGTGAACATCATTCCAGAACCCGCTTGGATCATTTAGCCCTTCTACAAGCGAAAACGAAAATCCCAAGAGCACGAACAGGCACCGAAGGGCCTCGCGACCACCGGCTCCCGATCGCGCGTGAAAGTGTCCTGGGAGAGTCCAACAGCGCGACGCGAGCTTTCCACAGCGGTCGAGGCGCGGGGTGGGCCAAAGCGAAGGCGCGGGCGAAAGGAAATGACGTCACGCGGGGTTCCCGGGCGATGAATGGGGGCGGTGCGTCATGGGGGGCTTCGCGCACGGCGTCAAAGGCATTCCTTGGCGCGCGCCCTTTATTCTTTGCCGTGCACCCCGCACCTCGCCCCCTGCCCCTGGCCCTTGTCGAGCTCTTCAAGTTTGTACGCACCACCGCCTCCGCCCCAATTCGACATTCAACTTTTGGAAGTTAGTCGTATCTCCACTTCTAAAAACGTCTTCCTCCTCCTCATAAAATAGTTAATATTAGAGTGGCACCAGATTTGAATCCATTCTCGGAAGATACTTCACGCGATATTCTGTAAATCTGCCTCACTTTTAAGCTATTTCTAATTCCCGTCGAATATCTTCATTTCCCTTATGGTGTAATGTATTCCATCCTGTCAACATACGTAACAATCCCATTTGCGATGCCTGAGATCGTCCTATGAGTCCTTTTGTGACGGTCCACGAGTCTTCTTTGATACAACTGGTAGTATAGCTAGAACAACTGGCCTTCAGAACAGTATCCACTCAATTTTTTTTCCATTATACTCCCTTTATTATGCTAATAACTTTTTGATACTGTATAACTTATTTTCGTAATGGCCGAATCGATTGGCCAATAGGAAACACATCCCATGAAACAAGTGTTACCAAATTTTCTACGTTCCTTTGAATTATTTTCACCGAGGAAACATGATCGGTTCGCTTGACTGTCGCCTTCTGCGGCGCTCCAAACAAGAATCTGCCCAGAAGCGCGGCATCTGTCCTGCGACAGATGCACGCTCTTTGAAAGCCCGGGCCCACGAGGAAGGAATGTGGAGGAAAACCTTTGGACGCTTTGTATCGACTAACTGTAACATTAAACAAGTGGCGATGAAATCTTTGAGCAACATTCACCCCTCGTCGAAGAAGCAAATCGCTGACTCAACGGAGGAAAAGCTTCTCAATGAACGTCCTCAGAGGCGTAGGCAGAGCCCGAACGCGCGTCCGCGCCAGCCGGCCCGCGGGCTTTGAACCGCCAGCACCGTGAAAGACGTCGCATACTCAAACTCGATACGGCGGCGGGAGACGTTCTGTTTTGTACTTTTTACGATATGTAAACTAGGGGGGGCTTTTTGTTGGGCTGCTTTGGCCAATGTTAAAGAGCCTGACGTTGATGGTAATAGCTTTGAAAAAAGAAACGGTTGCGGAAAGATGAAGTCTGCCTCGGCGGCTGACGGAGCGCTGGCGGAGGGGCAGGGGTGGGGGGAGAGGAATCAAATAGGAGAGAGAGCTGCCGGAGATACTTTACGAGGAAAACTTCACTTACTGGAGGTGATCTGTTTAAAGTCGTTGAGTGATGGACGTTCCAAGTCAAAGTTCACTTGCCAATAATTGGTTCACTGGCAAGCGTCGCCATGCTTCCCGTCTACATGTCTTCCAGCTGACTAGTTCACACTGCGAAATGCATAAAATCTCCTCCATGTATTACATTTAACTGTGGACCTGTCATTTGTCCACAGTTGGGTTTGTTTGTTTATTTTGTTCCCCAAGAAAATGAACTTCCAGTTAGAGAACTCCAGTGTTCAGATAGTTTCTTAGGAAATAACTAGTTGAAGACTGAAAGGTCAAGATTTGTCAAATTATAACCCCCCAACTCTCGAGGGGTTCATATGACGCTAACTGAAAAACAAATAGAACTTGTTAATAATATCTTTTCCTTCGCGATCTTAGGTGGCATGTGCTTTCACCTTTCTTCTGTTTAACATCTCATCGTCTATACCCCTAAAAGACAGATCAAGAATAAATTCATTTAAAAACTCTGATGATAAACTGACGCGTTAAGGAACACAAAGGGAAAAAAACCGCAAAGGCATTCAATTTACGACGGAAGTCAACCGCGACAAGACCATAACTCGGCGTCTGGCAATTTGCTCTCTGCAGGTGGCCGGGAGGGGGGGGGGAGTAGGAGGAGACTCAATCGGCCAACGCGAGGAGCACCGTCTTCTTTTTTGCCCGCGGCGCAGCGCTGCTGAAACAGCGCAGCCACCGCCGCCACCCGGCGAAGCGGCGCGATTCATCTGCGCGCGTTGCATCACGGGCGCGCGGCGCTATCTGCTCGGCCTTGCTCCCCGCCCCGCCCCGCCCCGCCCCGCCCCGCCCCGCCCTCCTTCGGCCGCCGCTTGCGTCACGGGCGTCAGGGGCGATCCGCTCACGATTCGCCCGCATTTACATAACAGAGCAATTAATTTCCCCAGGAAATATATTGCTAATGGAGAGAGCCGGAGAAAATTGAACGGCCCGCTTTACATAAGGAAGTGCGCTGTTCTGCGTCACGTGACGTCTTCAGAGAAGAACCGTAAAGGGATTTGCATGAGTTAATACACTTCTCGTGGCTGTAAGACCGGGAGGAATCCTTAGTTTAATTAGCGGCTACCGGATAAACGTGCGATTAAACGTAGTTGTCCTGCAGGTGCTCTACGTCGCTGTTTGGACAAATTAGTTTTCTCTCCGGACAAACACTTGGTACAGGACGGGCGAGAGGCGCAAAAAGTTTCTAATTTGCTGGAGGCCTTTATGCTAACGAACTCACTTTTAAATACTAAATAACGTTTTAAATGTATTGTTTCTGACGTGTGCGTGAACATTTGGATTAATTCTGCTCTGAGTTAACATCTTAATGGAACTTCAAATGAATCTCAAGTAGTCGTCACCTTCAACGAGTGGCAGACATTGGATAATGGAGAAACTTAAAATATGCTCTAATAAGCCTCTAAATATGCGGGAATGAATCCATCACGTCTGCAAAGGAATCTATTCTTGTCCGAGATGAGTCAATCTTTTAACAAATATATAACCAATAATAAACTAATATTTTATAAGTAAACAAAATAAATAAATAAACCGTCTCTTCCGCGATTAATGAAATGGCACTACTCTAGAAACAATCAACGAATATTCACAAAAAACTGTTGGTAATTAATTCAATTCTTCACATCCATTTTATAAAAATCCTAGAAGGCAAGTGATATTAAAGATTGTTTCGGATGCAACATAGTTTAGTGTGCGTCACACATGAGCCTCGGGGTTTCCGTGCACGGAATTCATATATAATGTTTTTAGAGCACGATGTAGTTCAGAAGTAGGTTCTCTCCACCGCCACCGTATTTCTTCATTATTTTCCCCAAGAAAGAATGAACCTCGTCTTGACCCAATTGGCACATCAAATCACACATTTTTTCAAGAACAAGACATTATTTTGATTGTCTCTTTTTTCTAATAACGTATTAGACAGACAGACCTCGACAAACGTTATTTACCTAAACGAAAAACTTATATGATTTACGAGATGATTTTGTGTTTCCAGAATACATAACTACTAATTTCTGAATTACCACTATGAGTTATAACTTCCTTTCTTAACCTCTTTCGTTTCTTTTCAACATGATAGAAAGCTGACATTTATTCACAGACATGAACATTTGTCACCGTGACAAGTACATGAAGAATGGAGCTAGTTGCTGTGAGTGTATCGTTGACCGGTGATGTCACTCCCTCGAGTACACAGTATGACGTGCGAATATGAAAACGAAATTATTTTCTTGTTTCTTTTCGTTTTGCATGGTTATAAACTTCAAATAAACAAACCTTCATGATGATTACAGAGGTAGACAGTGCTTACAATTTAACGACAGAAGAGAGATTTATACACATGAAAGGAATCCTCACCTTCTGAATTCCAACGTTTTTTCTGTGTGACGTAAGCAAACAAAGATCTACACAATAACTTGAAATAATTCACTTCAACATTATTTACTTTGGCTATGTTTTTGTATTTGCATTCGAATGATGTAATAATTTTTTCTAAATTCCAAAATTAGTTTATTTTGATTCTTCCTCATATCATTATGACGAATGGAAACAACGATCACCAAATGACTCATTTTGTTCGATATTCCTGAATTCACCTTGTCCGATTCATTCGAATAATTTCAAGTTCGATCGTGATAGTGAAATTTTGTCTCTTTCATTACATTAAACTTTCAAGATTCAGCTCATCTAATGAAATTATATTTTCATACATATCCCACATTGCAGAACATAAATATTCCATATTACATATCGTGGCATAAAACGCAAGTATCTTTAGAAGAACTTCGATACAAGAGGTCAGGTGAGGACAGGTGAGGACATCGACAGGTGAGGACAAAGTAAGTTCGATACTTTAACTTACAACGAGTCATGAAACGGGCAATCATATTGGCATTTTTTAAAACTCAATATGATACAGAGAAGAAGAGGAGAGGACGAAAGAGAAGGGCAAGGAAAGAAGGCAGGGGAGAGACGTAGGGGAAGAGAAAGATAGGCGACCGAAGAGGAAAGACCAATACGGACGAAGACAATGGATAATGAGATGAATTCAGAAATAGACACGAATGACAATAATAAGTACGTTCATGTGATTAAATGCAGTGTACCTCCACTTCCAGACGGTGTATCCACACAGTACGGTCGAAATGTTTTTGAGCAAATCTCATTTTTGTGAAAGTGGTGTTTTACTGCCCAAAGAGTTAGCCATGACAAAATACATAGCGAGCCAGGCAACTCTTTCCGCACCGAGCCGAAGCAGGGTTTCCTATTAAAAATTGCTTTTATGATGGTAGCAATCAGATCACTGGGAAACAAGTGTGCCAACACTTCCAGCATCTATTAAGATTGTGGTGAGAACGCAATTTACGATTTTTGTAACCAGCTACAGCTCGCGCTACCAACATAATTTCTGTTGCAAGCACTCTCCCCAGGAAGGTGCTACTGCAAAGAGACTTCCTGACGCGCTGTATAATCTCCGGTTAAAATGGAGTGAATTGTGCGCGACCTACCTGTCGAGGAAGGGCGTGGTGGTGGTGGAGTCGGAGCTGGACACGTAGCTGTGGTAGCCCTCGCTGTGCGCGTACGAGGAGGGCGGCTGTGGGGGCTGGTAGGCGCGGGCGTAGGCCTCGAGGTCGGCCTGCGTGAGCGCGCTGGGGCCCGCGCCCGCCCCCGCGCTCGCGCCCGCGCCCGCGCCGGCACCCCCGCCCGCGCCGCCGCCGCCGCCCGCCGCCGCCGCCGCCGGGTGGGCGTGGCCGCCCGCCTTGGCGAACTCCTCCAGGTCGCGCTCGGGCGGCGACGGCACGAGGTAGTCGATGTCGCCCAGCTCGTTGCCCTCGCGGTCGACGCGCGGCAGGTAGAGCGGGCCGCGCGCCGCCATCTCCTCCAGCGCCTCGCGCTCCCGCTCGCCGCGCGACTCGAACGCCTCCGGCGGGATCTTCTCGCAGCGCTCCATCACCGTCTTCAGCTGGCACACCACACACAGCGACTCACCAAACCCATCGGCGATGTACGCGGTGTCCGGGGAGGAAACGTCGACGATTTTAAGCATATGTTGTCTCATCAACTACATGGATATTCCAAATGGCTGAGCCGCTAAAGGCACTCCAAAGTTGGTTTGACAATCTGCTTTCTAGGCAAAAATTTGCATCGTAGAAGCATGTAAACACTCCAGAAACGTGTAAATTGTTTATTATTAACAAAATAAATGAATATATTTGATCAGAAAGAAAAATTAACCCAGAAATAAAAAATCACCCAATTTACACAATTCGACTGCCCTTTTTATTTGTCGGTTAATTTATCTTTCTGATCAAATATATTCATTTATTTTGTTAATAATAAACAATTTACACATTTCTGGAGTGTTTATATGCTTCTACAACGCAATTTGTTGCCTAGAAAGCATATTGTCAAACCTACTTTTGAGTGCTTATTGCGGCTCAGCCATTTCCGTGTAGTTTATTAGACAAATTACGCTTGAAATTGTCTTAAGAGCTTATTTTCGAAATTACGACGTTTACTCCTCGGACACTCTGTACAACAGACATCAATAAAAGAATAGACATTTTATTGAACCTTTTACTTGGATGAAAAAATGCACTGAAAAATAGTTATGGCACACTTTTAAATTTAGAAAAAAATGAACTCTTTAAATTGTTCTCCAAGCTTTCACCCCCCTTCAGGTGATATGGGAATTAAAAAACGAGCGGGGAGCCCTTATGCACTCAGGCAGGTAAGATCGACCTGCTCCAAAACTTTCAAATGAACCTCAGCCTTCTCTGGATGATCGAGGAGCTCCACAAAGGGAACCAAATCGCTTAACTCTGAATATTTAGCCAATTTTATTTAAATATAATTTACCTAAATTCCAAGCTTTTCGTAAAAAACACTTGTCCCTCATTACTGCATCTTACGAGTGAATGTATTGAAGCCTCGCTTAATGTACACTACTCGCGCTGGTTGAACATCGCCGCTATTACGAATTTCATTGGTTGCACAATGGGGAAACAATACTACAGTGACATATTTACAGTCGGCGCGAGCCAGGTTTGCAAGGCACCCTTGGAGGTTTAAGGGACCCTTTAGACAGGGCTTGGATCCGTGCCTGCACCGTTGTGTTGGCTTTACCTTTCAACGGCTTGACCATAATAGAAACTGCTAGAAGGAGGTAGTAGGATCTACACTTCCATACACATCCGACCATTTGGCCATGCCATCCAAAGTTGTCAATTGTAGAAAATGTGACTAAAGTACATGCAAATGGACTCTAACTGTTCAACAGCGATTTTTCGTCAATTATTACATGAACACGTAGATTATTTGAAACAATCGTTTAACAGATACAGCATAGTCATAAGAGTATGCATTACTAGTTTTATTCCGAGAGAAAATGTTGGGAATTAAAAATAAAGAACAATATGTGCAAAGTGCGCAGATCCTGAACCAGACATTTTTTAAAACTTTGCATGGACAAATATCCATAGGAATCAAGAATTATTTTTATCTTTCTTCGAAGTTCTCAATATCAAGACTATGCTGCAATCTAGTCCTAACTTTGAAGTTGATATCGTTCCTCCAGTTTATTCACATCAATACATCACATGAATCTGTTGATCACATGGTCTATGGAAGTAATCCAATTCAATTTTGACAACCAACAATATTACGTAAAGACAAAACTTCTAAAACGATTTATTATTTGGCTGTTCAGCATCTTATCCAATACATATTTCCGATAACATAATTAATTTTTCTTTTCGGATTGAACACTTGATTAATATTTGAAGGTCACATTCCAAGAACCGATCCTAACGTTATAAATAAAAAAGCTGGGTATGCCACGAAGATTGGAAGGTGCATCGCATTCCTTCAGAACAATAGTCTCATGCAGAAAGCTGTCGAAGGTTCTTAATGAAGGTGAAGTAAACGACCTATGAAACGCAGACAAGCCTTTCAATAAACGGGCTTGTGAATACGCGATGGCCTTCCCTCGTTTTCCTTTAGTCTTGACTATTGCTTGGTTAATTATGCTTTTAAGGAGGGAAGGGAACTAGTTCTGATGCCTTTTTCACCTGAATTTATTTAACTACTTGAAAGAGTTAACAGTATATTTTCTGATAATTTCGAGGAAATTACACAAAATACGGATTCTCGTAAACGCTGCAAGTATTTTTATTTTTTCTCTCCTTACTTTCCCTGCATATAATAATTACTTGTGACAATTAAGAGTCATCAAATATACAGATTAATAAAATTTGAATATTAAAAGCAAATATCTTTAGAACATTCGTATTTAAACTGCGAAAACGTGATGAACACATGTTTCTTGTTGTTCTCAAACCTGATACTTCAATTCTGTGCACTGAACAGCAGTGCTTTAGGAATTTGTTGGGCATCGCACAACAGATTCGTCTGGGTCCATCTCTTGCATTTTAAATTATGGCACAATTACTCGTGTATTTTGTATGACTGTGAATCAGAACACTTTCTTGCATTTTTTGTTTGTTTGTTTGTTCCTGTTTTTAATTTATTTTCTCTAATGCGGAATGTCGATGGCTTATTTGTGAAACCTTGTAAGTTTTGATAACATAATTACAAGAAATGGTAAAACCTTCTCCAGCAATTTTGGAACAATACAGACTATCAATAAGTATCTGTTCAGAGAAAGCTTTACTGTCCACAGATTTACAATTTCTGACATTCTGGCCTGAAGCGGAGAGTGATGAAAGACAAAAGAGATGCGTTTCCCTAATCTAGCCGCAAGTTCTTGGTAGAATTGTAGTAGGGTCGCTTAAAATTTGTCGCTCAGTAAAGGAGTCGGTGTTTTCTCCACTTGTACTTGCCAGAATTACTAATCCAAAGTACCGCACTTCTTGTTTATTTGTAGATACAAGTACAGTGATAAGAACCTACTAAGGCCAAGCATTAAGCTCGTGTAAAGCAAAGCCTGTTAAGCGGTAATTTTGTGTGCCATTTAGTACATTTTTTCATAATTGTTCATCGGTACAGAAATACGACAGACCAGACGGGATGCAATTTGTACAGAAAAAGATGCATGCTTTACGGTACAGATTCCATCCAATTTAACTACCACGCTCACTGGCGTCACTTTCCAGAACTTTTCCTTGTTTGCAATGCGTCTGGTGTGATTTATTCCTTTTGTGGAGTATTAAGAACGTTCTAATGCGTTGAATTGTAATATGAAGTGATTAGTGTGTTGAGAAATACAACATATACGGTTTTCTAAAGTCACCTCGTTCTGTGCTGAATCCTAAAATAGCCTAACTTCATTTGTAACCACAGATGCGATGTTCATCTGTTTGATTTTCAGCGCTTTTTGGGGCGACCAGAAGAAATATTTTCATCCCGATTACGTAGAGTACACGAAATGGCAGTGTAAAACGCTAGATCTCGTTCATTGAGTTTCGATAACGAAACAAAACTGCCTATGAACAACAACACCGTTTCCACCCATTTCCCGCGCAGAAAAATGTCGTACCTGCTGCGTGAAGGCGGGGTTGGGGCGCTTCATGTAGGGCCTGGTGTAGGTGATGGCCTTCTCCTTGGGGTAGTTGGTGTGGTCGGTCCACGACTTGGAGCGGTGCGAGCCGCCGCCGGGGGCGGGGCGGGCGGCGGGCGGCGTATCGGCGGCGGCGCTCACGGGCCACGACGGGAACTTCTCGTGGCCAGGGCCGTACTTGACGCCCTTCAGGCTGGACGCGTCGCGCACGGGCGGCGCGGGCGGCGGCGACGCCGTGCCCGCCGACCCGCCCCCGCCCCCGCCCGCGCCCGCGCCCGCGCCCCCGACGCCCTCCCCGCCGTCGCCCTAAACACACACACATCATTCGTCGGAAGGTCATCACAGGATCTCATCATTTTGTTAAAGTGTCTTTTTTCATTTATCACATGGAAGAAGAAAAACTTATACAAAATGAGTAACTGCTACATAAAAAATGATTAATGTTTAGGATGTATTTACTGCAATGCATTTCTCACTTCATCGCAGGAAGAAATCTCATGAAATAGTTAAAATGACTTTTTTTTTCATTTATCACATGGAAGAAGCAAAACTTACAAAATGAGTAACTGTTACATAAAAAAATGATTGATGTATAGGATGGTTTGGGTAAGAGTGAGTAAAATCGGTGTAGCAAATTATTAGAATAACATGAGCGTATTTGTGGGGAAAATATGCTCAGGTTTCGATCTTCAAATCACTTGAGCTGAACAGAATTACAAGCAGTTCATGATCGTTTTATACAACTCGTCAGTACTTAGTTCTCTTTGTATTTGTTCACTTGGTATATACCAGAGATAACAATTATAGTTGAGGACATCCCGAGGTTCCTAAAGAGACAGAATCATTTTGTATCAAGACCTCAATTTAAATGAATATTGTCAGTTTACAGGAAGTTGTATGGGTACTTTATCAAGAATAAGTCTTGGGGATAAATTCTGGAATTGACGTCTTATTACGTATTAATGTAGCTGATAAGTTGTTTGTGGAATAAAATGCACTATAAAAGTTATACTTTGATAGCACTAGTAGCAATGAGTTCTATCAAAGTGCACATTCTCAAGAGACATGAGCAGTGAATCGTGCCCAAAGTTGCAGGGTTGAGGCGGCGCAACTCACCTGTCGGTGCGGCAGGACGGGCGCGAAGTTGAGGCCCGACTGCGTGTGCAGGTAGGAGTAGATGGAGGCGTGGTGGTGGTGGTGATGGTGGTGGTGGTGGTGGTGCGGGGGCTGCGGGGCGGGGCCGCCGCCCGCCGGGGCCAGGTTGGGCGTGGAGCGCGCCGCCATCAGCACGTCGCGAGCCATGCGCGCGCCCACGTCGCTCCCATCGGGCGAGCTGCAACAGGACGCGGTTCTCTAAGCACACAGTTGCAAAACAACATGCTTTTGGGTCGTATTGGACGTCCTCGACGTTTTATTGGTAGTTGAAAATGGTACGTAACAAAACAAATTGTCATTAGTTTCAAATATTAGCAAATTGAGCTCTCATTCAGACCAAAGTGTTCAAAAGTGAAGATGTGAGAAAGGGTAGTACATTTTATGTTCTAGCATACTTCGCGCTCGGATAAAAGATGACGTATTCACACTAGCCAAAAAAAGTAACAGTCACTTAGAAAATACCCATAGAATTCATTGTTAGCAAAATATCGATATACTCGTATTGATAAAAACAACAAAATAATGTAGTCTACGGTATTTAAATTATTCGATCCAATAATAGAAGTTTTCTTATTTGTTCCTAGTCGTTTTGACCTTTCTTTTCAGTTTATTCTTTATTATAAATTTATGAACATGCAATCTTTTTCGAATTAACAATCCCCTTCGTAAACAATAAAGTTAGGCATTATTAAATCAATATTAAAACATCTGTAGTACTGACGCTTCTAAATACAAATTTAAACACGCAGATTTGTGTGGTCGATCTGAGGCCGTGTGTGATGAGGGTGTGAGTATGTCGAGGTCGTGGTGTGTGGGGTCATGGTGTGTGTGTCGGGGTCGTGATGCGTTGGGTCGTGGTGTGTGGGGTCGTGGTGTGTGGGGTCGTGGTGTGTGGTGTGTGGGGTCGTGGTGTGTGGGGTCGGGTGTGTGAGGTCGTGGTGTGTGGGGTCGAGTGTGTGTGGTCGTGGTGTGTGGTCGTGGTGTGTGGGGTCGTGGTGTGTGGGGTCGGTGTGTGGGGTCATGGTGTGTGGGGTCGTGTGTGGGGTCGTGGTGTGTGGGGTCGTGGCGTGTGATGTCGTGGTGTGTGGGGTCGTGGTGTGTGGGGTTGTGGTGTGTCGTGGGGTCGTGGTGTGTCGTGGGGTCGTGGTGTGTCGTGGGGTCGCCATGTGGCGGGATGTGGCGCGGCAAGGCGTGAGGCAGGGGTGTGTGGGAGCGTGGCGGGGCGGGGAGGGTTGAGCGAGGGGGGCGGGGCGGCCGGAAGCCGCCGAGATTTACGTGCGCGGCGGACGGACGACGTGGGAGCGCGAGGCGGACGCTCGCTCGCTCGATGCGACGCGACGATTACACCGCGGGGAATACGAAAAGAGAGACAGAGGGAAAGGACGTCGCCACAATGAAGGAGAAAGTGATGTATTTTCAAACCCCGCGAGAGAAGTGTGCACATAATCGCCAAGCAAGGGAGTACTTCTTTGACGAACTTATATGACGCACATCTTTTTTCTCGTGGGTTTTGAATTACATCTGTAAAGAAAGAATGCATCTACAGAAACAAAAAGAAAAGTGTTTTTAAATGAAGGAGAAAGGAAATTAGTGAACAGCTGTCCACTACAATCTTAAATAAGCGTTGATGTTCGTACGAATGTACAAGATGTATTACGTGTTGATAGCTTCAATACACTTAAAAATAAATGATTAGCGGATGGTGGCTGTAGTGATCGATGATTCTAGATATCCAGGAATACTGATAAAAAATGAGTCGCAGACAAGACTGAGTGGAAGAAATATTAAACGTGTGCAGGTATTAGAGCAAAATGAGCTCAAAATATACGAAAGTACCGGTAAATGGATGATATACTGGGTGTGGGTTCGCGGAAGTGTTTAGCAAGGCTATCAGTTCTAGTCAACGGGTTCTCCCGACGGTCATTAGTTTAGGTAACTTAATATTTCCAAAAAGGCAAGTAAGAAGCAGTGAGAAGTGCAACATCAATTTGATCAAATAAGTCAAAATGGCCTGTAGAAATTTAAAGTGGCTGCGTGATAAAGGGAGGGAATGATAGTGATAGTATCGATCCTAAGGAAGGTGACGTGGAGTGGTGCTGCTCACAGTGAACCACAGGAAATTCCAAAGGCGTTCGTTTGAAAGCTTTCTGTGATTTCCAATCAAGCATTCAATCAAAAGAAAATGAGAAATTGTATGTTTCGTAATTCAGTTCCCAGTGATTAACACTTCTATTACATTTCAACATTTCTTTTGATGGGGCGATACGGAGAGTGTGAATTACTCATTACGTCTTACGTCCAAAGAATGAAAGTATTGCATTGTGTGAGGTGTTACTATTTATTTACTGTGCAAATTCGTTAAGACATATGACGTTCGAGTACATGTATCAACACTGCAGGAGTGCATTTAACAGCAGTTGCAAAGTGCACTAATTTATTTCTTTATTTGATAGTCCCATTTCATAAAATATTTGTTTTCGCTCTTTATTTCATTGAACCCATTCTGAGTAAAACGTTTACGGCCGTATTTACAGTGGACCCTTGCAAGGAGTGACCAACCTGTAAGTTATCGAAACTTAAGAACTCTCCTTATTCTCAAATGAGTGTGTCCATGACTGCCCACTCAACCCTGTAAGGAAAATCACCAGCTCCTTAAGTGTTCCTTACTCGCCTTGTTCTTAACCAGGATTTTTCGCGTCACTCTTTCTTTACTTTGGAAAACGATGACAATGATTTCGCGATGCAAATGGCACGTCTAAGTGCGTCGTTACTCAAGAGTCAGAAAACATATAGAGTTACGTCGTCCCAATAATTACTAATGAACCACCCATTCATTACACAAAACCAGCTCATCAAGCCCCCTGTTAACACCACCTCATTTGACCAAAATTCACTATTTTGCATTTTTGATAAGTAAACATCCCGAAATATACTTCTATACTATATACTATAACCTCCCGCAGAGATCTGATTCAGATCCAGCTTATTCGCAGCTAAACTTTGGAGAAAACATCCGCTTCCAATCACTCGGCGTTTAGAAAAATTTTGTTTCTCTCGTTAAATCTTTGCAAATAGAAATAACAAACGCCACACGAAATAAGATATTGCTTTCTATAGTGAGTGGATCATTAGCGTTTATGGGAGAGCGTGATTCGTGAGTATTTACCGAATTCGTGCGAACCAAATTTGCTATCTGATTTCTGGAGTCTGTTGAAGGTATAAGCAGGAATATGTATATCCCGATAAATAATGTTTAGAATCATTTTACGCCCAAATCAAAATTAAATTAGTCATAGTCAAAGCTATGATATCTTCCCCTTAATTATTATCGTCTCTTTTCGCGAGCGGTGCGTTTGTGCGCAGTGTGGCGGGGCTGGGCGAGACGGGGCGGGGAGGGGAGGGGAGGGGAGGGGCGGGGAGCGGGGGGGGGCGCGTGGGCGGCAGTGGAGGCGGAGAGAGCGCGCGCAACTTCACCAAACCGGTTCCATTGTTCTCCTTCGAACGGGCCACTACGCGACGCGACGCCAAGCGACGCCAAGCGACGCCGAAGACGCCGCAGCCACAGCGGCACCGCACCCCCACCCCACACGCCCTGCCTGCCCGCCTTCACCGATTCACCTGTGGATGGTATTTGAGGATGCGAGATGATTCGCCTCCGTCACTTTGGTGAAGATCACGATGTAAAACTATCATCAGGAAGCCGATAAGTTGAGAAAATGTGAAACAATGTTTTTTACGGGCGACAAAGGCAGCCGTGTAGTGCATAAGATATACTCAAAGCTAGACCGCACTAAAGAGATTAGAAAACTAACTACTGATAGAAAGTCTATGCCATTCTATAGCACCACTATTTATTTATTTAAGGTATTAAGGACCAACAAGACATAAATTCTGACTAAACCACGTGTTAGAGGATTTTTTCTAAACTGCGCAACAGGATTTATCCAATGTTTCGAGCCAGGCAATGAGAGTTTTTCTGCCGAAAATTCGCCATTTTCAGGCGCACGATTACATAACTTTCTCTTCTTACGAAGAACTTTGTAAGGCGAGAAAATAAAACGGTCAGACCTTACGGTGGATTCGAAATTATAAATATTGCTGTTGCAGCAGATGAAATGCCAAACGATTAATTATTGACAAATGAAATGCAATAGTATCTTCTTTCGGCATTCGGTTAAAGGATATGTAGAGCTAAAATCACATGTGTCTTACACGAGGTCACATATGATTCATACGTAAAATTCTAGCTACCGAAAGAGACCGGGCGTTACTGTAAAATAAGTAATGTAAGGATTACTTAGAGAGGAATTGGACAGCCCTCAGAAAGGATCGTAATTTTGTTCTATCCTGCCGTGTTCCTATCTTAGAAGATGGCAGAGGAGGGCTCTACAAACAGTACTGGCTAAAACCATGTGTAACATTGAGTTTAATTTATATTTTTGAGTAACTTGCAGAGTGTGTCGGTAGCTAAAACGTTGAGTATCAACCACACGTAACCCCAACAATCACCGAAAAAAAAAAAAAATTCAACACGGCACGTCAGACCACTCGCTGTGTGGGTGGCGGGCGGTGCGGGGGCAGGAACCGCTCGCGTCACCCGCAGGATTAGAAGCAGCGCAGCGGCGCAACGGGAACACGCCCCCGCCCCCGCCCCCTCCCAGGGTGAACTCGTTGGCGGCGTTCTCCACGGTCTCTCTTGTTAACCCGCGTCGCACTAACTCCTCCTTCACAATGAAGACGGCTCGGAGCCTTCATATTTTTGCCTAAATACCTCTTGACTTTCTTTTATTTTCATATCCCACATACGAGTTAAGAGTTAATTCTGACAAAATGAATGCTGCGCGTGGGGAATATAAAGCGGAAAAGAAATACTTTCCAATTTGTTCCTTTTAATAAAGGTCTAAAAGACGACTTTTAAAGCGTGATTATCACAGAATCATAGTAACGCAGAATAATATAGAATGCTATGCAGTATTATAATATAATATAAAATGTCATGTAATTAATACGTATTATTTCATCTCCATTTGTACTCGAAATTCGACCGCTCTCTGCAACACGCTAATGTTCAGACTACGTATTTGAATACGGAGACGTCAATGCGCTATTAGAACACGAACTTCAAGGAACTTCACAATCTGGACCGTGTTTTTTTCTCTTCTGGCATTGCAAGATATAATGAAATAGGTTTTGTAGTGACTCCTTAGGAAATGAAAAAAAGTATTCGAAATTATTATACAATTGAATTTAAAAAAAATTATAGCATAATGTGAATCAGTAACTGTGACACATACGTACAATTTTCATTTTCCCTACACGAGACATGAATCGATTTCTGTTAACTTTAAAAGAGGCCTACGAACCCCTTCTTGAGTTTCAGACTTCCTTCTCTTGCGGTGGCACTTCTGAGATGATATTTTCTTAGTTACTTTAAACCCACTTGAAACTTTGTTACATAACACACACCGGATTTCACACGTCCACTTCAACAGAAGCTGTAAAGAGCAAACATTTAACATGCACTAACATTTATTCTGACTTTGTCACAAAAAGACTTCTCCAGCTACTCAGTGACGTTTACATACGGAAGTATGGTCTGCCTCTACTTCTGGCACCGTCTAATGTTACATTTTGTTTCAACAGAGGGGAAGTCCCATTATCGAACCACGTGTGTATTTCTCCGCGCGTTCGTTTGGATTCGGAGAGATTTTCCGGTAAGCAGGGAACGAAGCGTCACCAGAAGATTCCGGTGAGGATTTGGACGTGAATGGGCTCTTCCCTCTCCCCACACACTGCCTCCGAGGAAAAATGACTATCAATTACGTAAAACGTGCAAATATACGAAAAATCACCACAGTTGAGTACTGAAATCAACACATTAGAATGAAGCACGCACGATCATCGTAGACTTGTAACGATCCTCTGGGATCTCACGAGATTAGGGTAACGAACGGGAGGTATCTAAAGTTAAATTAGGGATATCATGCAGATTGTGTATGACGTTGAAAGGAGTTGGAGGCCACTCATCAGAATGGACACAATATAATAATTTGATAGCAGTTGTGCACAAATTAAATTGCGAGCGAGAGATTTCAAATTTATATACGCCTTCCATTCGCATTTATACATTCTTTAATTAATAATACTAGGATGCGAAAGGATTATGCACCTTTGATGCACAGAGGCATGATAACAGAATGCATTACCAACTAGGGGCCTTACAATTAAATATGGCCGTTATTTATTAAGAGAAATACCTGGGACAAGGAAGAAATTGTTCATTGGCAAACGAAATACTCGCGTACAAAAATAATACAAGGAACACAGGGGGAAAGAAGTGGAGTTGCATTTGAGTGGCGCTGGCTTCATGACGTCATCACGGTCGGCACGACGCGAGTCAAGCAAGGCGCCAAACAGACGCGCTTCCGGCCGCGCAGAACATCAATTCTCGTCACTGAAGCGACTATAAATTTTATTTGCGTGTTCCTCACGATTTTCCTAAATTATACGGCGAAATAACACGAATTAGAGGACGTCTCATTACGGGCGACAGCCGACAGAGCGCGACGTAGTTCGCGCGGCGCCCGGCAGATGGCAGCGCTGGCCGGCCGGCGCGCGCGGCGCGCTGAACACGTCCGCGGGGACGCGGCCGACGGCCTCGCCGCTCCAGGCAAGAAATCAGGTTTTGGCTCGGCGCGGCGCGGCGCGGCGCGGCGCGTTCGTTGGTTCGTTTTATTCGTCGACCGCTGGTCAATGTCGCGGGCCCGCAGCGGCGGACGCGGCGGCGGCGGCGTGTTGCGAGTTCTTTGCTCGCGTTTTATTCAAAGTTACGACGGTGGAGATTGAAACTCGAAGTTCAGTTATAATGAATTATGTCGGGCCATGATATATTCTCGCAGGCCGGCTGCGTCCGCAGGAGCCGCGAGCACCGCGTGCAACTGGTTTGCGCCCTCCCTCCCCCTCCCCTCCGCCCCCGCCGCCGCCCGCCGCGGGCGCTGGGCGTGCACTGTCAGGGCCGCGGAGCGGGGCGAGGGGGCGGGGCGCCCGGCGCTGGCCGCAAGACGCAGCACTGGGCCTCGTCCTGCAGTTTGCCACATTTCACCACATGCGCCGACCTCCCGTGCCTGCAAAGGATGCCCACCAAATGCGTGGAGGGGAGGGGGGCGTTCGGCAGATGATTTAATAACCTCTGAAGCCTTAGCCGCGCTCGTGTGGTGCCAAGTTTGAAAATGCTCGACAATACCACTCATGTCGTGGGTGATAAGGTACGTATTGCTAAAGCCCTGGCAACACAATGACAAAAACAAAAGGATGTTGGTAAAGCCGGCGTAAGTAATGGCCTGCTTTACAGGCACAACTCGAATAATACAATTTTTAGATCAACGTGTTTGTTTTCAATGGTGGCTGAAATATAGCAATCATTCGTGAAATAATTCATGGATAAAGGAGTAAGCACTACGAAAAGGCCTAATAAGTGTTTGATTATAAAGTGTTATAAAATAACCGTCCTAAATAAAAATTCCTTGAATCGCCTTTACTATTCCAATTACAAAAACACCTTACCAGTAGATCAATATGCAAAACATATCCATCATACTTCGTACGAGCACATTATCCCTGTTCAGGCGCTTTTATTGTGAGTTGCAAATTCACTTTTTTTTTCCCCCGGCTCCGCCGTTTCCACGCCCGTTGCGACAGCTTTCTTTCAGACGCCCGCGGCGCCAGCCACAATTAAACTCCGCTCGCCGGAGCGCCTCCACATTTTGAACTGTACTTTAATGAAGCGGCGGCGCCCGCCTCATATCGCCGCAAGCAGCTACCTTTGGGAATGCAGGTCAAACACGAACCCATTCCGCCATTTCAATTTTCCACAACTGAGCGGTATGAGACAATAAAATGTTACACGCCCCAATTGAGATTTTGAGATACGCGAGAAAGAAACCCTGGGTTCCATTTGCGCATAGGCGCTGGCAAAATAAGTCGCCTACCGTATAGTGAGTTCTAAGGAAACTTCTACATGAATGGTATAGTTCTGCCCAAAGTGCTGAGGTCAACAATTCCGCCGAGAAGGCTTAGCTACGCCGACCTGGATGGCCGAGGTGGCTAAGAGCGAGTACCGACTCAGCGCTTCGGTCCGAAGGGTCGCAGGTTCGTGTCCCGCCTTGGGCATCGTTGTATGTCCCATGACTTTGTGAGTGTTGTCGCGGAGGGCCTCGCGTTCTGCTGACCCCAGATCAGAGGAGCCCGCAAGTGTTTGTCTAGTGTATGGTCGAGTATGCGTCCCTTCGGGACGTAAAGGGCAACCGGCTGTCAGCTGGATACAAGCCCTAGGAAAACAAAGGCTTAGCTACGCCGAATTTCACCTGTGTCTGGAGGTGAATTCTAACGGCCGGCTACTCTGATCAGAAGTTTCTTTGGTTTCTCAGATCAATGCCGGAGCAAACTAGCCATGGGCTGCGCGAGATTTTCCTTCCTCTTTCTTGCCCTATCTCCATCCCTTATTTAAACACACTTTCCTGCACTACTCTACAACTCATGCCGGGAGACCAGTCGGGAGCTCAAAGCATGTCCCGCCTAGGGCGGTGTGCCGACGAAGGAGATATCTGGAGAGGGAAACTCCACAAGCCAACCTATAGGTAAAAGCCAGATCTCACGTTCCAGCAAGGGTGAACACCGCCACCTTTTAAGATATAACGTTCACTACACCTACGAGACTAATGGCGATAATTACTGACGTACCAGGAAACACTAAATCAATCAAACAATCAATCAATCGCCTGAAAAGCGCTTATTATTATGTTCTCCCAGACATGCCATTATTTGTACTTCTGCATTCATCTTTTCACATTTATCAACGTCCTCGTTTTTTACCTAGCAGCCAGAAACAAGCCTTAGTGACATGACACGCCGAATAGTGACATTATTCCCTTTCATACGAACGAAAGTGGTTCACTCTTTGATGGCTGCCAATAAATTGTGATCATTTTCGAATTCTGCCTTGTTGCAAAAGTAAGCAACTGTTGTAAGATATTAAAACTTAATCACGAATAAACACAAGAAAAAAGAGACCAATGTTTTATGTTTACAATTATGAATTTGTTTACGATCTGTCTACGAGTTTATAGGAGTAGGGCATTTTTTACCTCAAAAACATACAATTATCATATCTCAACCATATCATTTATCTCTCCCAGATCTCCTACTATCTCCCGATAGTGTCACATGAACAGTGGCTAAATCATGTTTGAATGGAAATTGAAATACTTGCTCGCAGTACAAGTCACTTAATTGTGTTATTCAGTTTGTAATTTTTCATTGCAAACACTTTCAACACAACACTTCACAGTCAACTCTTCAATTCGTTTTGGTGAGGAAGGAAATGCCAAGACAATTTTCAGGGAAAATGTGGAAATACGTTGGTGAATTGCATTCCTCGTTGCACGATCGGAAGACGGGGAATGATTTATAGTTGGCAAGGCATTTGGCTTTCGGTCCCGCTTCGAGTGAACATGTGATGGAAGTGGGTGTTGTATCACGCGGCCATTTGATTCGCGTTACGCGCGGTTACCGAATGCCATCCATCACCCGCCATCACTCGCGTTGCGTCACCGGCGCTGCAGCTGCGGCCACGCGCCCTGCCGCCCGCCCTGCGAATTAAGGCTCCCACAGACCGGCGCGGTTTATTCGCAGCGGGTGCGGCGCGGAAAGTTCCGAGCTAGACGCGGTCGCGGAATTCGCGAGACCGTTCACACCGGAGCGTCAATCATGAGTCAACGTTTGGTGACGGTTGGCAAGGTCGCTCGACCCAGAGGGGAACGAAGACTCCTGAACACGGGCGGACTTCCGCGAAACTCGAGTTGCAGTGAAAGAAACGCGTCTGACTACGTTACAAATTTCGCCGCCGATTAAACGCTGCCAATCCGTTGCCGTGAAGATCGCCTTCCGCGCAGGTATGAACGTGCTCATAAGGCAACACGTGACGCGAAACTTCCGCTGCGGTCGATCCGCGTATGCTGCGGATCTTCCGCGTCGGTCTGTGAGCCTTTATTCCGCCCGCGGGAGCGCGTTGCCAGTGCAGCAGCTCTGCAGTGGCGAGTGAGGGAGTGTTTACCGTACTAAAACTAAACTCTGTTTCCCCTCTCAGGGGTAATCTTCAACGAAGCTATTCCCGTCACCGGGAGACGTGGATCAGGGCATCAACTGGTGACACTGCAGTGCCTCAACGGGAGATCATGGGGTTAGAGTCCCGACGATGCTAGCTAGATAGGTAGGGAGTTCTGTCGCTGTCTGGAGGAGAATTCTAACGACCGGCTGCTCTGATCGGTAGTTTTCCGTGGTTTCCCCGATCACTACAAGGTGAATGCCGGAACAGTAGCCTACCAAATGGGCCAAGGACTTTCCTTCCCATTTCTTGTCCAATCCTCACCCCTTACTTCCACACGCACGTACGCGCACTACACTAACACAAATATAGGGAGACAGGTAGGGAGCTTATAGCTTCTGGCAGGGGCGGTGCCCCGTTGCTCGCTGGTGAGAGATACCTGGTTGGGGAAAACCCCGCTAGTCATCGGTAGGTCGGCGAAGGATCTCGCCATCCAGCGGGGGAAGACCACAGCCACCTCCCGAGCAAAAATTATAAAGCATCTCCCCTAGTGGGTTTCCACCCCTGCTGGGACAAACTCTAAGCTTCCGACATGTTGGTAGTGAATTGAATGCAAGTGGGTGTGTTTAAATAGAGAGGAAGGAATAAGAATGACTAATGGAGGATCACATGAGTTCTGTAGCTCATTATTGAGGGTACAATTCGCCTTGTTTTCGCCTGATGTTGATGGGAGAAACCACCCATCAGAGAAGCCGGCCACTACAATTCGCCCGCAAATAATGATTGAATTAGACCTAGCTACATGGGTAGGGTCGAAAATGTTCAGTGGGTTGGGGGCAAATAAAGATTTTCTTTTCAACCTCGCCTTCATTCCAATACATGTCTTCACTTGAAATATAGATGAAGTTGCAACTCTTTTCGTTTTCTTTATTCAATTTTTGTTCATTTGTTTTATTTGAAACGAGTTTGCAGTGTCGGAAACGTTTGTTTGAAACGAGTTGCAGAGCCGTAAAATACATCGTTTTCGACGACATTTTGATTATTTTGTGATGACTATTAAACAAATGGCGACCGACTAGGGTTGATGAGATTGCGGAGGGAAACGACGAAACCGTTAAGCATTTTGATTAGGAAATGCCCCATAAAGAGCACTCGGTTAACAGAAAATTCACGAGTTGACATTGAAAATTGAGTGATGCAGGAGAAATGCAACTGCTGATAATGAGGAATCCTATTGCATGCGTAAACAAAGAAGAATATTTATCATAAAACGTGTTCTTAGACGTTTTCATTTCTGGATTGCGAACTCATAGATTACTATATATTCGTTGTATCTTGATATTTTTCCTCTCTCGATTCCCTGATACTTCGTTTACACTTTCTCTAAGTTTGCCAATTTTTCCGTTCTCCAATTCAAATATTCATCGATCTCTTTTGATCCTCTTCATCTCGCGCAATGAGATCACGGCGGGGCGAAATCGCAAGTAGCAAGGTCCACTTCACAGATTTGACACCGTCACTATGCGTTTATGCAAAGCTATCAGCAAGCAAGCTCCGCGGGTACACCCAGGCTCCTCTGGTGCCAAATCGCATGCCACCGCCAGCTCATAATCCTCCACAAGCAATTGCAATCCCTTCTAGGGGAAATGGGGGGAGGGGAGGGGCGGCGAGAGGGAAAGTGGGAAGCGCGGCGTTGGCAGGGCGGGGCGGGGCGGGGCGGGGAGGGGAGGGGAGGGGCGGGGCGGGGCGGGGCGGGGCGGGCGACCGTTAGCGGAGGCGCTGAACAATGTGTTGGCCTAGGGCCAGCCCGCGGGCGGGGTACTTGCCCTCTCCTCCTCATCCTTCTCTTCTCTTCTTGTTCCCTTGCGTTCAGTAGTGCAGTAGTCAGTTCGCTCATCCTCCACATCGGAGTTGCTTCAAAACTCCATGAATCCATGTGGAATTTATGAACAACGGGCCAGGTTTGTCTAAGGATTCTCCCCTTTCCCTTACCACACATTCCACCATTGGTTCATCATCAAACGTTCAGATGCAGCCGACGGGCTGAGGATCGCAATAAAGACCATAGAGTATTCCCTTGCTTTCCATCTACACGGGGTCACGTAAGGTCGCTTGTCTGAGAGTAAGCAGATGCATGATGAAAGCCCCGCGCCCGCAGGCTCCTGCCTCGTGCGTGGACGATTCTCGCACGTCCTGCGCCCTTTCAACTTGGAGGCACCGACTGCAGGGGCCGGCTTACTGCAATACCACAGATAACCTCTTTTCCAAACCAAAACCTTAATCGTTAGAAACCGTTTTAAAAGTGAGGCAGAAATCAAAAGCATTATTTTTCATTTAATATACTGCTGGAGCCGTAACGGAATAAAAATAACTCTATTTTTTAAAAGTTCTTCCGAATTCGTGTAAATTGTTATGCTGGGCTATTGCTATGGAAGTTGAAGAAGTGAAAATTGCTATGGAAGGTTGA
This sequence comes from Teleogryllus occipitalis, assembly GCA_011170035.1. Lineage (NCBI taxonomy): Eukaryota > Metazoa > Arthropoda > Insecta > Orthoptera > Gryllidae > Teleogryllus > Teleogryllus occipitalis. Next base: position 144,467 of record BLKR01001670.1, on the reverse strand, counting down.
AGAAGTGCTTTGCAGTTAAATTTTATTTGCAGCGGTTTCTTCTATTAATTCAAATTAATATCATTTAGTTGTATGATGATGGTCATCGAGAAGAATAAACAAATAATTAAAAGTTGTGTTAAAATCCGACTAAACCGAGGGACTCGATCCCTCGGTTTAGTCGGATTTTAACACAACTCCTAACGCGAAGGTAAAAGATGGAACTGAGACTAAGTCAGTTACAACATAATAAGGTTTTAATGAAAATTCGACAGCCGTTTGGAATTTTGGCCGTTTCGGGATGCTTGACGCCTTGATATAGAAGGAGGGTGAAACGCTGCATGGAAGAATCGCGGCGCTGTGGTTGACGCCTAGTAAAATATACACCCCATTTGTTAATTATTCTCAGATGAGGTACTTCGGGTATAAATAATGACAAGTCACATTTTGGGCGATTTGAGAATTATTTATTTTATTCGTAACTGTGATAAATAGTAGCTCTCTTTCATCTCATAATTAAGAATATACCTTGCATCATGGATCTCAAACAAAGTAAAAAAAAATCATTGGTATGTTGTGGCTTGTACACATAACTTCATGAACACGGCAGTCTCAAATTGAATTCTCTTCTGTAACTAGGAATACAGTCGGTTAATATTATGTCCGAACACATCACCTGTAATTTTTGCAAAATTCATTGTAATGGCTAGGCTGATAGCTTGTGACTATCCACAAACCTGGGCTTATAGCCACCAAGACCTGGGCTTATAGCTTGTGACTATCCACAAACAAAGGCAATTTATATTTTATTATTATTTCATGATGCCCTTCGTGGGTCGCGAAGGGCCTAGGGCACCCTTGCGCCCTGCGAGCGGCCTTGGGCGGCCTCTGCAACGCGGCCGACCTTGCGCATGCGCACTCTGCTCCGCCTTCTTCATGTGGCATGCATTCCGCGCCGCCAGCGTAGGCTCGCGCACAAACAATCGCGGCTCGGGATACGCCATTTTTGCACAAATACATTTCCCATGCAAATGAGCGATCTTACAAAGACGCCCCGCCTATGTATTTCCATTTTTCAAAGATAGTAATAGATACGAAGTACTTCATCAGCATTTATCGTTCTTCAAAAAGGAACAACTACCATACCTCCTTTCACGGCATTCCATTATGTTTAGTACACGTAACATTATGCGGACTGAAATTGACTAAATTGCACAATTTGTACTTCCCTTCGTTGGTTTATACTCATTGCATTATGATTATTTTATGATAATAATGAGCAATTGGTACGTTTCTACATAAGTTTGTATGTTTTCAAACCGCTCTGTTAATGTCTCTGCCTTCAACATCTTATCTGCCAATTGGAAGTCTGGTAGTCGAATTCTAGACTTACACACCGCAAATCTGATGATTATGATGGTAGCTGAGTTGATAATTATTAAAGAAACGCCTTGCATAAACTTGAATGACATATTTATTCTTAAAGAAAGTGATCGAGCATCGCAGTATATTTAGCATTTCTCCAAAATCGACCCATTCACTCATACATTTTCAGTAATCAACGATCTTTATTATGTCCCTCCGTACCTAGGCCTTTTCTGTGATTCCTGAGGAGTGGTTTTGCAGGGAAGCAGATATGACGCGATGCAGATGCAGGGGGAGGCAGAAAAAAATGGAGAACCCCATGAAAATCAAGAAAATATGCAGCGAACCCGCTTTGCCCACTCCAAATTCCAAATGGTTCGAGCGACGGGATTTGAACGCCGGTAACTACTTGGCTGTCCGGGAGACACCGCGACCTAGATGCAGGTGCCAATATTTCGCCTTTCTACGACCGCCCCCAGGGCGAAATATTTCGGCCCCCATTCTGCGACCCTCCTCAAGGCGAAATGCCGCGGACGCCTACGCTCTCAATTGAACTCGACACGCAGAGGTGGAAGGCGAGCAATGTGGCCACTGCCCCACAGATCTCTCCGTTTTCTTATAGTACAAACAACCTTATTAAGAACTGGATTTTACATTGTTCAGCCGTACGGCTCTTTCAGATGTTGGTTGAAGAACACAAAACATACAACACAACACTGACAGAGATAATACAAATAGCACAGTTTAATATCAATGGAGGAAATCTAATCGAGCACCTCTAAATGATTTAATCACTTAGGGTTGTTCAACGTGATGTGTGAGAAGGGAGTAAAGAGGGTACCGTTTTCTAAGTTTCGGGGTTGTGGGTCTGCGAGACCTACTTGAAAACGTTGCATGCCCGGAACCTTTTGCTTGTTCATAAAGAAGTCATGAGATACGGTGTGTTTGCAGTTTTGGATGGAAGGAGTTCATAAGACAGAGTGGAGAGACTTGTTCCTCGCAAACCAGGGTGCATTCGTGACTATTGTTAGGATTTTATTTTGGAGTCTCCGAGCCTGGGTAGAAGCAGCATCGTACCAGACCGGGCTCCCTTTTAATAACAGAGGTCATATGATTGTTTCGTAGAGTAGAAGTGTGCATATGGAAGGAAGAGGAGAATGACGATTTTTTATGGGGCGGAGTAGAAGTTTTTTCCTTGCTCGTTTGAGTTTCTCGAGATGAGGCGTTTCGTGTTCGCTGAGACCTCTCCTGTTCGGGGAAGTGCACTCGCGGAGCGGTAGCCGCCAGAGTCCCCGAGCGCCGCCGCCGCCGCCGCTCGCCCACAGAAATTCCAGCCGCGTGACACGCGCTTGAATAAGTGCTCCGCGGCGGCGGCGGGCGAGGACGGCACGCGGCGGCGTGGGCTCGCCCTGGGCGGCGCCCAAGGCCTGCCCGCCCCGCCCCGCCCCGGCCGGGCTCGGCCTCGGATCGCGCGCGTCCGAGCTTCTCGTCTGATAGTGCGTTCAAGTCTCCAAGAGGCGCCACGGGCCTGGCAATAGCGGAGATACAATGGCGCGAGAACAACGCACAATCAGTTTTATATTTCAGTTCGCTGCAAACATCTACTAACTGAATCGTACTTATACGTAAATGTGACGGCAACAATAATAATATTTAATGTTGCTATTAGCCTTGTCCAGAAACGCTGAGAAGCAATAGCTTTGTTCTGGGGAAGGTTCATTATCACAGCCCGAAAAGAATAATGTATCTTCTTCATTCTTAACAGTGAGAAGATTGAACGACTAATACTGAAATCCGTATATACTAATTTATGGATTGTTACTTAAGGTGTTGTCATTGTGTTAGGGAAAGATTACAAACATACCGTAAATTAAAGTTTTTTCAATATATTTATAACTTTTCTGATACAGTGAATTTAATAGTATAATGAATTCAATCTTCCAAAACATATGCGAACTTGTCAACACCACAAGAAGTTGTAAAATACTTGATTTATTTTGGCAGTGACGCAAAACATTGCGTATATGCTAGTTCGTAGTATATAAAGGGTGGTAAAATCTTTTTTTTTCCGTTTGCACTTGAGGTATTGTCATACATTTATGTACTAATCTTTGTAGGTCGACAAGTGACATACTGGATATCCAAATTTACTTGCATATACTTCTCTTTACGTTATGTTGAAGACCCAATAATGTGGAATTCCTCCCCTTCCTTCGGTTGCTGCCAAGGTCCAGCCAGCGACTGCTGCTGCGCCGCCCGAGCGCTGCATGGCCCGCGATCTCCACAGCCGCCTGCAATCGTGGCGGCCCACGGCCCTGGCACTGCACGCGCACGCGGCGCGGCGCGGCACGGCGCGGCACGGCGCTTCCTGCGCCAGGATAGCGCACGGCCAACGCACGCAGATAAGGCGCGCGAGACACGGCGCGGCTTATGTGCTCCCCAGGCATTGGCTGGAGGTGTTCATCTGATACATCGACACGGCGAACGATGGATTCAATGAATGGCGGCTTGAAGCAATAAAATCTTCGAGCCAAGGATACAGAACTGTTTGTTAGAGGCGTTACATGTCTCAAAGTGATGTTTACAGGAAAACGCAACTTGTGCACGTGTTTAAATTTGTCACACTGGCGGATATGTAAGGCATGACATAATACTACTAAGAAGATCCTTTAGTCCGCTATGTACTTTCTTTTCTACCATATTTAATGTTCAAATCATTCTAATTCACTTTATAGGGGATCGAGGCACGAGGGGCAGCACAGTGCTACAAAATAAACGATATTTCTGTCATGTAAAAGTTGAGAATGATACTAAAAAGACCCTTCAAGTATTCTTGTAAAGCTAATAGTTAAATATTATTTGACCTTGTATTACACGAACTATCTGACATAGAATACATGACAACCTTTCTCTCCCAATAAATCAGTGAGACTGAAAAGAAAAGATACCGTACCTCGCAAGGTTCTCACATTGTTTTATCGATTGACTTATCTCCCGTGCGAATCTAGAACCGCAGCAATTTCAGAGGAATTCAAGAATAATTCCAATGGTCTGCCAGGGAATAACTTGGGATAATTGCGGGTAGAACCATAACATTCCGACCCAATGTCGACGTAATGTGCTCGGCCTGGAATCCGAGGTGGACGAAAGACCACCCACAAGCATCATAAATATGGCCGCGCTCTGAGAGACAAGTCCCGCTACCCTGGCGGATTCGACAGCAGCCGAGAGGAGCGCTGACCTTTCAATAAGGCGCAGAGGAAAGGCCACGGCGCGGCCAAAGCAAATAGTTTACTCGGCGTGATCTTCCGACCTTTGCGTACGATTTACGGCTCTGCGGGTGGAGCGGACGCTGGAATTGAGTCTTAAGAGGGATGCGCGATGGTGGTCCCCGCAGCCTACTCTCGGCTCATCCGCTGCAGTAAACCGCAAGTGGTAATTCGACCATCTCATTTGTGCTCCATGTACAATTGGGTCATTGTTCACGTAACCTCCCCGGAAGTTCCTCTAGAAAATCCCTCCTGAATCAAGTTCAATTGTGAATGAAAAATGTTCTCGCATTATTCACAAATCATACAATTTTATTACAACCTACAAAATCATCCTGTTTGGTAATGAAGTAATAAATAGTGTGATTATGTTCCTTTAGCTTGGCAGGGAGTTGATCATAAAACAATTTCTCAGAAGACAGTAAATAATATAGATTTTTAATGATAGATTTTATGATGATCATATTTTTCGTTTTAATACCCATGACTATTTCTATTTCCTTTAGCTTTTAAATAAAAAAGAGCTTCCCACAGAGCCCTCACTTTAAATGGAAAATTACTGTTTAATCGAAAAATTTCTTTGTCGAATTACTGCTCTGAATGAACTGTCGACCCACATTTATGATTACGTCAAAAACCATCATAAACACATACGGATGCAATGCACTCGTTTCTATCGCGAACGGAGGCTCACTAGTACATTCTCTGTGAGTGTGTGGCTTCCCAAGATGGAAGAGATTCCCACAAGAACACGTGCGCGAGGGTTGACGGAGGCTGAGCCCTCGGCATATGGAGCAGCGCGGCAACGAATGCTGGAATCCCAACCCAATCCTGGCGCTCCGCGAAGAGGTTAATGATATGCTCTATTGTGCGCCGTCTACCTAGAACTGAAGCCAGAGACCACCTTGCACGCACGAGGCGACCTTAAGGCGGGAAGATTTACGGTCATTACCGAACAATGCGCTGCTGCATACAAAAATACATCCACCCACTTTACGCTTGCTTTAATTGTCGTACCTTTCTTACGAAATATGACTTTATTGTTCTCGCCCGTCGCCTCCTATTGCATGAATATAGAGCAGCCTGCAAGGGAAATGCTATTTCTGACAAGTTATACGGAAGAATTGAAACATTGCATTTAGAACGTCCTTTCCTCTAATATAGTCTTACGCAAGAAATAAGAAGAAGAAGAAGAAGAAAATAAATAATGTCGATTTTGACGTCTCACGAGAGAGTCAAGACAACTTACAAGGAAGTGTTGACGCAGGCGAGCTTGAGATCTTTTTCGCCAAGCTGGATGGAAATGTTCACAATATAATACTAGTTCATTCGGAAAGCTTGTCGCATGGTATTTTCATTTTAAAAAAATATTTTTTTAGCTGTTGAAAACTGTCAAAAAGTATTTGAGGTATGCGAAATTAGAAACAATTCTTAAATATTCAAATTATATAGCAAACACAAAATTCTGTTCAGCATCTCAATAAACTGCATAAGATAAAATACAATATTTATGGAGTGTCTGAATGAAAATATGGATTTGAAACGTAGTTAACCGAATGCCGTGTGGTATCTACTGAATTGGACGAAAAGGCCTTTCAAGAGCGCTGTGGCGGTCGGAAGGGTGAGAGACGAGTATCTGGGCAGCCATCTTCATAATTCATCAAGCGAACCAACAAAGTAATAAGTTTTCAACTTAATGATTAAAGTCAACAAGAAATCTGGATCAAAATCGTCACACACATACATAATGACAGATTTACAGTAGCATTACAACATTACAATAGTAATTTATTTATTATAATATACATATGTGTAATTTATTACATTCACACTTAGCACAAAATCAATAAAAACGAAAAATGAATGGTGTCAATCCAAGACTTCCGATGGCTGACTTGATTTCTTTTTTAACTTTTTAACGAGGAGACAATTGCCCGTCCACACCCTTCTGTTTTGCAAGCAGCACCGAATATTTCCTCACTTGTCCACGGGGGCTTGCCGGACGAGTGCAGCCAGGGTAAACATGGAGCAACCAGGGCAGCGGGGCGTGGCGCGAGAGGGGGCGGGGCGCCCGAAGTGATGAGCCATGGGCGCTAATGAGTCCGGCGCGCGATGTCGCCTGCTTTCCCGTCTGCCCGCTCTCTCCGCCGCCGCCACCGCCGCGCCACACAGCCACGCCCCTCCACGATGCGGACCTTCGCAGGTGGCAATCCTATTCGTTTTAATCCAAGGCGATCATCGTTTCCAACGACAATGGTTGAGATGTAATAAGAAACCATTACCACTTTTAAAACGCAAGTTCTAGAATGTATTTAACCACTTCAAAGAGTGGTGGGAGAAATTATGTTGGCACAATAGTACGCAAAAAATGGGCGTCCGCTTTTATCCTGATCGCAGAGTAAAAGATCGCGGGAAGGAGAAACAAGGATCTGACGGAATCGTAGGGTCGGAGCGAAGACGCTGACACAATTGCTGCTTAATTCTGGTCGCGTCAGTTTGTGGGATCTGTGGCGATGGTGTCCTGATTGGTGACAATTGCATGATATTGATGGTGAGGTTGTAGTGAATGGTGGCGGTCGTAGAGGTGGTGGTTGTGAATGGTGGGTGGTGGTGGTGATGATGGTGGTTGGTGGTGATGATGGTGATTGGTGGTGATGATGGTGGTTGGTGGTGGTCATGGTGGGTGTTGGTGGTGGTGGTGGCGGTCGTAGAGGTGGTGGTTGTGAATGGTGAGTGGTGGTGATGATGGTGGTTGGTGGTGATGATGGTGATTGGTGGTGATGATGGTGGTTGGTGGTGGTCATGGTGGGTGTTGGTGGCGGTGGTGGTGGTGGCGGTGGTGGTGCTGGGTGGTGGTGGAGGTGATGGTGGTTGGTGATGATGGAGGTGGTGGCGGTGGTAGACGTGGAGATTACAGTCGAGGAGGTGGTGGTGGTGGTGGCGGTGGAGGCGGTGGTGGAGGTAGTGGTGGAGGCGGTGGTGGTGGTGTTGGTGGTGGCGGAGGAGTGGTTCTCCGTGGAGCGCTTACGTGAGCGCGTCCGCGGGCGCCGCGAGGGGGCGTTGGCCTCGGCGCAGGTGCAGCGGGTGATCGGGGGAAGGAGAGGGGCGCCGGCCTTCCCCAGCACGCTGCATCAGGCGTGTGCTCGACAGCACGGCTTCTCCACATAATGCAGGTGCACAAGGCTAAAGCGAACCAAGCGCTGCCAAGCAAGAATTCAACAAATCCATTTCATTCAATTCTTTATCGAAACAATTCGCGATTTTTCAAAAACACTTCTTCTCCTTCTTATATATTTTTATTAGTATTTATTCCTCCCATTATTTTCCTAGAGCACCCTTCTCTGCGAAAGTGGTTGCTTTGATTTTGAAAATTGAGAAAAGAGATAAATAATTAAGGAGCTACTATTTACCTGTTGTTTGTGTGTATATATTCTTTATCTTAATGTGAAAATATAGATCATCTCCCCGTTTCAGTAATTTTATTTCTCTTTCCTGCGTCTTGCTTCCGCTGCTCCCGCTAGAATGCTTACGTCAAGGCAACACACCGCTTCACCCCAACCTCCCCTCAGTATTCATTCGCATCCAATTGAGCTCTCTTTACGGGGCGCTTTATCATCTGAGAAGCTGCCTCTGGCCGTGGGAAGGAAAGAGAAGGACCAGGCTCACGATAAAAAAATAGATTTACTGATTACCGCGCATAAAAAGGTACAAATCGTATGTGTCATTTTGCAGGAAATATGACGTAACATGAATCTCTATTTCTTTCAAAGGGCAACTGACACCGTAATGTGCTATATCTTCGAGCCGGAACAAGCAGAGATGCTCCTCTTGCCTTTATATTGAGAACGGAACGCCGTTTCAGACCTAATGAATCGGGTATTAGCACTGTGATACCATCTCCGAAAGCAATTTTCTCCAGGGACGCTACGATGAACGTGTGCGTTCTATTACTTGGTGTGACTATAAAAGATATTGAACATTCGAAACGGAACTAAGATATCCCAACGATCTTTTTTTGACGGTTGGCACATATGATTCATATCCTTTTTGCATTCGAGAGATGTACGGACGAAAATGCTGGTTTTGAACGTCGTTCCGCAAAGACTCCATTTTCGTCCAAAAGCATCGGTCGAGAAGAGATGTGTTTGGGAACCGGTAAGGGACGCTCGTGACACAGGCAAGAAAGGCCAAAAACTGGAAGATAAGTTGATTTCTCCCGATCTATCATATTGTCGTTTCCTCTGCAAACGAGTGCTTTCAGTACTAGGTGCAGACAACTTCTGCCTGAAGCGGATTCTACCTCTTCAAGAAATTCTCGTCTTCTCTTCTCCCACCTTACGGTATTTGATATTAAATCTTATCACGCAGTAGAGCATTCCAAAGAAGGTGGATTTTTTGGAAAGCGTCCTAGGCCAAACACACAAGAGAAGTAAACTTGTTTGACCGTGTATGTGTAACCATTCTTTATTTTCATTCATGATTGGTTCATTCAAACTAATTCTAGAGCCAAAGTGAAACGTTCATATTCAAAAGAAAGAAAGGAAATAAAAATAATTTGCTGAAATTTACAAAAAACTTTCATAAATTATTAAAAATATTCTTCAGAATAAAATGCATGGAAATATAACTCACTTGCTGTATTAAAAAAAAGTTCCTACTTCCTATAAGGATGTTTTATCGGTATGTCTGAACGTTTCAATTACCAGCGGCATAATATTTCCCAGGAACGTACACCGCTTTTCATGGGGTACAGAGTCGATCAACTCTTTCGGAAAAAAACACAAAAGATGTGATGTAATCGCTCAATCTACCCAGGACCCTCTCTGCTCGGTGGGGAATGACGTGTGGCGAACACATCCAGTCATTAGCTCCTATAGAAACTTCGGGTACAGTTACTCGCCACGCATGGATGGGCTTCGGGGCTGCAGTCTTCTGGCGGCGATTTCAGCCAATCGCGCGTCGGACGTCGGAGTTGTCTCGTTAAGCGCCTCCGAGGCGCCACGCCCCCTCCCGGCGGTTAAGCGCAGCCGTTTACTCACTCGAAGAATACCCGCGCGGTTAGAGCGCCGGGCACGTGACGCGCGCACCCACACGTGGGCGAGGGAGAGGGAAACAACAATGTCTTCACCTCCTACGCCAGCAGAGCTCTCCTTTTAGGAGGGACAATGTTAAGGATTACGCTTGTCACACCTCGGTTCGAAATATAAACACTGCTTGACTTTGATGTCCCAACTGGGTTTCTAACAAAAATATTCTGAAATTTACAAGGAATTGTGGAAAGGAAAGTGTAATAGTGATGTTAATATCTACTGCAACAATAACATGTATTTAATGTGTTTAAGTTCCCGCTTATGCAATGTTTTGCCTTATACATCGAGTAAAAGAACAACAAATAAGTAACAACGAAGATAATAACAGTCCGCCGTGTCAACTGCAGTTAAACAGGATGTTACGTAATATGTGGCAAGTATGTGGGGTATGTGGAGGGCAGAAAAAGAAGCGAGAAAGTTCCTATTAACATATGGTCTTCTTCCAATAATTTCCAAATTAGACGCTTTTGGTTGTTGAATGTTCGCTACCTACAACCTCACTACTGTCTTTTTGTTTTGTTTTGTGGGGGACACCTTTGGGAAATTAATGAAGGACTTTAAAAGAAACAAAAAATTTTCAGAGAAGCATACGGTCTATTTACGGTGATTTCCGAGTTAATGATACTTTTTGGTCCTACAACAAAATAACTACCATTAGCTCTTAACACAAGCTTGAAACCACTGCATTATGGATTGCCTTACTCTCTCCCATATTCCAAGTGTCTGCTGTGTCCTCTGAAATTCTCCTTCAAGAAACTGACGAAGAATTTCAAGGTTCCCAACAGGTCTAGAGTACACAATTTCTTTTAATGCTCAATTTCTTTCAATGTCACTTCCATACTACTGAACATTACATTTTTTAAGGAATTATGGAAAGACATCCAGGTATTTTACTGCATATTACAAACTTGTGATGAATGAAGAGCGTTTCGCTAACATCAGAGATTTTCTGAAGTAAAACTAAAGCGGTGCCTCAGCCTTCCAACTAAAAAGAACGGCAGTAAGTTTCTATTCAGTATGGTATTCTATCAGTTTTTAAACGTACCACCATCCTTCTTGAATTCTACAAATGATTTAAATTCATAATTTGGCAGATACAGTTATGATGAGGTTTCGGATTATCTAATTCATTGCAATTACTACAAATAAATATATAAATGTGAAAAATGTGTTATGGAGATAGTCATGAATTAGCTGCACGTTTTCTCGTTTTTCAGGCCATTTCAATATCGTGCTATCGTAATATTCAAGCCGACTCAGCGCCATGATCGGAACGGTCGCGGATTCGAGTCCCACCGAGGCATGGTTGTTTGTCCCTTGTCTTTCATGTATGTGTGTCGTCGCGGAAGGCCTGGTGAGTCTGCTGACCGCAAGTGTGTCTGTGTCTAGAGTAAAAAGGTTAATATGTATCGCCAGGAGGGACATAGTAGGTTCCCGGCGCATATAGTCGAAAGGGCACCCATGAAGCTGGGAAAATCCCCAGGAAGAAAAAAAAATCATTGAAGGAAAACGATAATCGAAGCGAGGGGAACCTAATGGAAAATAGCATGAATGGACGTAGGTAGCAGAATGGCAGGGAAGGCCCTGCTGACCCGCGGGTCGCCTCCACACCCGTTAGGCTGAGCGGCGCTCCTCGGACACACTCAAATTACGCTGCCCGTCGCGCATCGCCCATCGCCCCGCGCCGCCGTCGCCCCGGGCGGCCGGCTCCCTCCGCCTCCGCACAAGCAACGCACTTCCTGACAGCCTCGTCCAATTATTAGCACAGGTACAGCAACGAGTGTTTTGGAAATGATAAATAAAAACGAGGAGAAGGAGAAGAACGAGGGGAAGACGAAACATAAGACACAAAGTATGAGGAGAAGCAGAAGGAATAAGAGGAACAACGAGAACGGGGAAGAGAACAATTAACTTGGTTCGTGAAATAGTTTTCAGAAATAATCATCAAAATATACAAGATTTCTTCGTAAAGAGAACATCAGCAATAATTATCACTTTTAAGGGATTGGTAATGTAAAAGTGGCATACTTTGTACATTGACAATTCCATTCGTTAAATTAACACAATACTGTTTAACAAAATATTTTGTTTGGACCAATCAAGGGGGAATACTTTAAAAAATATATCGAGTTTTGTTAACAGCTCTTCACTGCTAGTCAATTATGAGGTGCCACATATACATCATAGGAGGCGTCGTGCATCGAATGCCCGAGTTTCATTTAAGAAATTATTATTGGGCGTATTTTGAAACTCTTTTGATATCTGTACCGTACACCTACTCTATTTATTAACCTAGTATTTCATCTTTTGCCTAGCATTATGAAGATCAAAACATACGAAGCACGTCTTCCCTGAATCCGCTGAACTTGATGTGAATTTGAACAACTTGGGCTCATGCTAAAAGTTTCCCAATTAGCAGCACACACGTGACCCTTCCATCCCAGCCGGCTCGTCTGCCGTGCCCGGTTATGGCAGCCCATTCCGATCCCGTAACGGAGTTGCGCAATGGGAAAGTGCGGGCGCCGCCCGGGGGCTCGTCCCCGCGCGGCGCGCACCGCTATTCCATTCGCACGCTGCGCTTCCGTCGTGGCGGAGCGGGTGTGGCTGGAGGACGGTGCGGGATGGCCAGTGGGCGAGGCGGGAGGTGAGTGGCGTGCGAGGGGAGGGTGGGGCAAAAGTGCCGGAAGGAGAATGGACGTGCGGGGGGAGGGCGAGGCGAGAGGGGGCCAGGCGTGGCGGGACAGGGAGAGGACGGAGAAGGCGTGGTGGGGTGAGGCGGAGTGGAGCGGAGGGGGTCAGGTGGGTATGGTAGTATGGTAGTGGTCGGGGTCCCTGCGGAACGCCTGCGGAGCGCATCGTGGCACGGTCTCTCTCAACTGACACCGCTGAGCGCTGCGCCTGATAAGCAGAGGGAGGAGCCCGGTGGGCGGTGGGCACTGGGAGAAGCGGTCAAGGGAGACCGCGCGGAACCTCGACCCGACCCGACCCGACCCGACCCGACCCGTCGCGAGGCGCGATGCGAACGTCAGACACCGCGGTGCAAATACACATGACGTCACAGCGGGCACATGTGTTTCTCTTTTCTTGTTTTCCTTCAAGGTTCCCTACTTAAAATACATTACTACCACTACCAATGATATCACTACCTCGTATATTACAGTTCTGCAGACGTATTTTTGCGATATACGGCTCTGATTTCACAAGGAAAAGACAGTATCTGTACATCACCATTCGAACCTGCAATGCTAGGAATTGTATATAATACATTTTTCAGAGCAACACAATTAATTTTTTAAAATTCGATTAAGGTAGATGAGGCATGGCGGTTGCCACGTCATCTTCTCTCCACTGGGGAAGTAGTAATAACACTTACTAGAGATATCCGTTACACTGATTGTGTAAAGTGCTTTGAAAGAAGGTAGTCGCTGAAAAAAGGCAAAAAAAAGTTTACTTCTGACACCCATCAGCACTTAAGCTAGTGCACATGTGCATATTGAAGTACACAGGTTGTAACAAATTAAAATATAAGCAATATGGGTGAGTGGGAGGGGCTGATGCGGCCAAAACGAGGATTCAGGCTCAAATTGAGAAGAAGCGCCGCAGGAGGACAAAGGCGCCAAGGAGCAAATCCGCTTCCAATAGCCTCACTGTACAAGAAAAGGAGTTCCTCTGCGAACCTAAAGGAATATTTTATACAGCTTAAGTTTCATAATTTCTAGTAGGCGTTCGTCGTCAGTGTATTGGCCACTCGTCCGAGGCCGAGCGACTGACAACGGGGCAGGGGCGGGAGCACAGCCGACGCTGCTCTCTGCGAGCGGGGAGCGGGTGAAGGAGCTCCTCGGGGCAGGGTGATGCAAAACGGGAGACATATGTTTCCTGCCAAGTCATGCCTACATCTCCCTTCCCAGTCCATCTCCTTTTGTCGACCCAATGACACATCACGACAGTCAATAATGTGGAAATATGGTTTTTCTCCATGCAACAATACCTGTCGAATCCAATTCCCTGCACACTAGAGAGGGGAAGTTCAAGAAAAGGAAGCAAATGAAGAGAAAGTGCCTCTTTGGCGTAATGAAGGCGTACGTGTATTTCCTTCGCGTGACTGGTCCTGCAGCGCCTGCAGCCGCGTCTCACCCTCGCCTCGGCCTAATGAGCGCGACGGGGCCTCGCGCTGCTACATTTCACACGTTTGCCATCGGTACTAGCAACACAATGCAATCGTTCCTCGAAATTATGCAAACTAAAGTATCGTTACCAACAGTATTGAAAGGCATCGGTAACGATTCAAAATTTAGTAAGAAATTCCTGTATTATTATCAGTTTTTAAATAGTTTTTGGAACATATAATTTCATTGTATATACATTATTCGTCTCTGATTCTTATGTACAATGAAACAATTGTAAAAATAAGTATGACCTACGACAGTAATTATTTTTTATATCAAAATTGAAGCATGACTGTCGATTCAATATTATCGATCGATCACTAGCAATGCTGATATACCTATCACCCGAAAAAGTATCGTTACTTCAAGTAATAACAAATCCCTTCCGGCGCCGTCCAGCGCTCGAACTTCGCCATTTCAAAGTGATGTGTCCACACTCATCGCCCACGCCAGTCGAATAATCATTTGCCTCCCTCACATAATGTAACTTTATTCCCTGAACAGTTTCTCCGCGATACAAATAATAGCCGCTAAGGCACCAATTCGAAGCTACATTTAAGAAGTGCTGTCATTCGGGCCAGGTTTACATTTCCGGGTGTTCGAGCTAACTGGGCTTTGATTTACTCACACAACCTTACGCAGGTAATTTTTTTTCAATTGTACAGCTGAAAAAACGAAAATGATGTAATAGATCTTTGACCCCGATGAAAGTTAAAAAAAACTTAATTTTAGAGGGGAATAAAAAACTGCTTTAAACTAATGCTATAAATCAGGGATTAATGATATTCAAACAAAACCCAAACAAAAATAGTTTTGTTTGAATATAACCTTCCTTCGTTTGAATATCATTAATCCCTGATTTCATTTATTTACACGTTGTTTTTTGCTCTCCTGTAAAATTAAGTGTTTGTGACGTATCTGCTTATTCACCGGGATCAAAGAGATATTCTCCGTGAAAGAATCTGTGATCGATAGCAGGTATCTGGCGATCGTGCTCGGTGTGTTCCGCTGCGCGGAGCGGGTGACCGGTAGCAAAAGAAGGCGGAAGTTGTCTGTGCATCGATTCCGTCTCACCGGACCTCTTCCCACGTCCTGTTGCAGCAGAGGACAGCAGCGCTCCTCTCGACCTTGCGGGTAATTGAAGAATGAACATCTGCTGCGACCTTCTCCCTTTCAATTCAGATAGGGGTGATGGAAGCGCCGATCATTTGTCAGAAGTGACCAGGCTCTCCAAGGCTGTAATTCATTTTCACGTTTTGAACTTGCTTTCATGCGTCTCTGGTTCAAAGGCTTTCTGTTCTTTTTTCTTCTACGGAATGCTCGAGGCCACGTGCTAAATGTTTATTGCGAATTGTAATGTGTCCTGCGCATGAAGACAGACATACGTTTGTTCAGTTGTTGCAGAGGTTCACCCGACGGATTAAAGAACCATTTCCTTCAGGCACTTTATTCGCCACCTCTTGTTCACCTTCAAAACACTCCGCCAATCTTAAACATAAATTGATACACGACGTGGGAAATTGCACAGAAATAAAAAAAAATCCAAGGTGACACGTCTATTCAAAAACAAAGCAAAGTTACTACCTCCGAAGAACATAATTTTACTTTAGTGCCAGAGTCAAGACCAAACTTAACACTTGCATGACAGCTGCTGAAGTTTCTTCCAACAACTCATTAAGAGGCAACAGACAACACACACTAACCTCACCTTCAACCTAACTGTGCTTCGGGTAAACTTCATTTTAACTGAGAGAAATACGGACCGAGGGCTACGCGATGGGACTGAAACACACAGCTGTCCGTCCTGAGGGTAATATACACCTTCAAAAGAGACGGTGACAATAGCCGTGGAAGGAAAGGCCGAGCTTCAAATAAAGTAGTTAACGTCCACAATCAGCGTTGGAGGCGCGTGGTCTCCGCTCCCAGCGCACACGAGGTCGCGAGCGCACGTAAATCCAAACCCACCATACACGCCTCGCGCATATTCAAACAGAGATAATGCAAACAAGGCAAAACTCCATCAACTGAAATCGATAATAAACAGACACAGTTCATTACAATCCAATATCACCATAGCAATACACAAAACCGGAATAAGATCTGCAATCGCTTACGCCTATCCCATATAGATTAATGCCGCCAACACAAATATTCGCAAACGTTAAATAATCCAAAACCAATTCCTGAGATTCATAACTAACGCCCCATGGTTCATTTCCAATAATCAGTTTCATAAGGAATTCAGCATTATATCATTAGATCATCACATCACATACTTTGCTACAAACTTCTATCGTAATATGCATCAAATCCCAGCACGTACCGAATTTAGACTAGAAAAATGTCCGATCCACAGAACCAAAATTCAAAATAAATACCCATTCCATGACTTTCAAATCAAATTCGCAAACACACAACCCGATTAGAGGACCCATATAGTGGAAAACTTCCTCAATGTATAGTATGCAAGTTTAGAATAAATTAGTGTGCAAGTAATAAAAATGACACATGTAAAGTTGAAATAACTATGTATTTACGTTCAGAAAAATATACAATCATTAAAAGAAACACAAGCCTCGCAAGGGCGCTGGTGACAGTCGGAGACCCTGGTGACGGTGGTGTTGGGGGGGGGGGAGAAGACTCTGGAAACGATAGCAGTGGTGAAGGAGATAGCAATGGCGTGGTAAGGCCTGCGGTGAAGGCTGAAGAATTGTTGACTGTGCGTCGGAGACAGTGTTGAGGGTTGTGATGGCAGAGGACAGGTTTCGTGGACGCTGTTCGACGACGCCCTCTTTCTTCTGCACCTCTGCTCATTGCGAAGCGCATCTGATTTAGTACATGTTATTTCAGAGAGATCGATGCACAAAACGCATGGCTGAGTGAACACTGTATGATTCTATGTTGGAAAAAGGAATTTTACGCTGGAATTGATATAAAGGAAGCAATTTTAATTGTATTTTTAACTTGACACAAAAGCTGTAACTAACTTGACAAAAAATGTAACTTCATTATGCAGTGGGAATTATAGTTATTCAAATTATCGTTATCCTTGATGTCGTTGCAGGAAGTATTATTCCTTGACGAAAGACAAGATGAAGGATAAGAGCCCAAATTAATTGCCTATTTACCCTTGAAAATAGATTTTATTACATTGGAGCGAATATTTTTGTTAACAATCCTTGCAAAAACACGCTTATTTTCTTTCTGTATTCAAAATTCAAGTAGTGTATGGCTTAGGGTAGTGATCACAGAATTTCTGAAAACGTGCACATAATTAATTTCTCCCCATAGCACGTCGCACACAGTTTTTAACTGTTTTTGACGCAATAAATAAATAAATTATAAATAAATAAAGCGACCATATTTCGCACGGCTGCAGCCATTCTCAGACTTGTGAACCTTCTTGTATTAACAACAAAATGATGTATTGTTCTAAAGGTCTACTAAGTGGAGAACTTTTTACTACAACTATTCACACCATAACGAAAACATTCAAATGAGACACAATAAGTGAGTGTATTCCCCGTACTAGCTTTCCGCAAGTTTTATTTCTAAAGCCCTTTGTCTTATTCGTCTTTGCGAACTCCCAGTTTATTAGTCGAGCTTCGATGTTTCAGGCATACCTTCGCATCTGTTTCTGCCATGGGAAGTCACATCTTTTACCATTTAATTAAAAAGAAAAGTTACAATAAACTTCTGATGGGCTCGAGTTATCTTATCAAGAGAAGTGAGAAATAGAATGATAAAAGTCTCTAAATATGCTGATCATAGCCAGCACACATTTACATTTCACTGTAGTATTACTATCTTTACTGAACGTCGTCAAGACACATGATGCAGTGGTCAAACCGCACGCCTTCTACCTCTCGTTATCCGAGTTCAAGTCCCGGACGAACCATGATAATATTTTTGTGGGCACAGGGGGTTGCGACACGTTTTTTCGGGGGGTTTATTTATTTTTATTTTATTTATTTTACGTCAAAAACAGTTAAAACTGCGTATGACGTGCTATGGGGAAAAGTGAGGTGCTTCCCCATTTCTCCTGCCCATTGTTCCATATCAAATTAGCATCACTAAAAAATCAAAATCATTCGTCCAGTCCAAGTATATGGCCAAAGAACTCGCATCATAAAGACACATACGTCGCGAATGCTTAGAATCCACAAGATCCCTCCTTATAAGAAGTTTTGTTATAATTTGGGTTTATAATGAGGTATTTTCTTTTCATTTCAGAGAATGGATACACGAAAATATTCTCATTGTTAGGATCTTACCTGTAAAACCCACATACTAGCCAAGAAGAAGCAATTTCCACTGCAAGTGAAAAGACAGTATTGCCTACTAGGACACCATTCGAAGTTACCCTTGGAAAATAAATTATTGATCTATAAAACAATAATAATTTCTATATGGACCTGCGGCATCCAAATTTGGGGCACGACAAGCAGGTCAAATCTCTCCATTTTACAAAAAAATCGCTTAGGATGATTGCTCCAGCACCATACTATATCTTAAACACAACGCTACATAGAGACTTAAATGTACCGACAGTCTTTAAAAGAATCGAAACAAGCAGCTCAAGCTATCTTCCATGTCTGGAAATCCACACAAATCCTCTAGCCATCAAGGTCCTAGATAATACTGAAGAAACTTACCGATTACCCACAAGTACACCCTAATAACTCCATTATTTATTTTCAAATTAGACTCAATATATGTAGTTACATATATATATGTAACTACATATATATATATATATATATATATATATATATATATATATATATAACTACTTTGACTCCTAACCAAAAATACTAAATTGATTCTTTCTGTTCTAGACACAAGAAAGCGGTGAAATGTACCTCTGGGATACTTTCACTCACAAATTGTCATTGTGAACTACCAATGTTAACACATTTACTAATAATTTTTAATGTAAAATAGATTGTAAATTTACTTTGTTCAGAATAAAAAATTGTAATTATCAGTCTACTACTTCAATACCCACAGTAAGATTCTTTCAAACACTTTTTATCCTAATGCTCCCACTCTTTTGTTTATAACGAGCGAAATCCTAACTTGAGAACTCATGTTTCATACACTCGCTCGTACAGTTTCCTACAATATACGGTTTCACAAAGGCAAAACAAAAAAAGTGGACATGACTTGCACGAGAGCCTTTTCTCGAATGCTAATGGCTTTTATCAGCTTCGTCGGTGCACTGAATGAGAAGAGATGATTGTTAAGTAGCTTCGCAAGCGAGCAAAAGAGCGCGTTGTGAGAACTTTTTTCTTGCGGTTCCCCTCTCTCCCCTACACCGGATCTCTCACTTCCTCCGGTACCTCACACCGGAAGCGAAGAAAGAAATTGGTCCCTGGGCGGTAGGACTACAAGCCGCTGCCGGAGGCTTGCTTTCTATAGCAACCGCCCAACGAACGACACACGTCTCACTTTATCTGAGGTCTGTTTCCAAGGCGCAAGACAAATTTATCACATCCTCCGAAGGAATGAATTAATTTTACAAGAATGTAATGTCTTGAAAACACGTAAGAAATATTTATCACACTGATCTGAAGGACGAAGCAGGAAGAGCCAGTAATTTACTCGATTTTAATTAAACAACACGCAATTCTTAAAAAATGCAAGAGGTTTTATTAGCTATTATTATTCAAGAAGGGTACCATTATTAGTCAAGATTCGCAATTGACTACTTGCTCTAATTTTTAGAATGACCCAATATTAAAGGACACGTTCTCTTGATGACGCATATACTCGTGAAATAGTGCTATTATCTCTTGAATGAATCTGTTCATATTTTACACAAAATATTATCGTTATGCGATCATAAAATTGTTCAGAAAATGGAAACTTTACATAACCACGAGTTTCGATATTAAAATAACACAACACATGGGAAAAGTAGTTTTCAGTAAATAATATTGACTCAAACTTGGATTTTGTGATAGACAAAACAAACCAAGAAAACATGAACGAGAAAAGTAGTAAATTTTGTGTTCAATCATGTTACGATGGTTCGTTATCATTGAATATGAATTACTCGGCATCAAAGGAAAGGAATATAAAAAAGCAGGGTGGAATTTACGATGTTTTCAATACAAATAAAAGAGGTAGTTTCATCACGAGTCTTTTATTACAGAAGGCTTATTCGGCCCCATTCGCGCAAATCTGCTCCCAGCTGGCCCCCGGCTGCAAACACTTGCACTGAAGATGACCTCAGTGTGGCCGAAAAAGCTTTGGGCAATAAACCAAGCTTGTGACGAGACTGCGTCTGGTTTGTGCACGCCGTGGAATGGCAAGGAAACCTCCTTTTTCTCCCGAGCGCGGGCGGCGCGGCGAGCGACCTCGGTGGGCCTTTCGCGAACCAGCCGCGGGTGGGGAGGGAGGTGGGGGGCGCCACGCGATGCCGACAATTTAGTGTGCGAGGGGGAGGACACGCGGAGGGAGAAAGTCGGGTCACAGGTCCTCGCGAGGAAATTCCACGCGCCCAGTTTCAACACCCGGCGTCGCGCCCAGTAGCGCCCGCTGCCCAAGGGGGGGGGGAGAGGGGGGACGAAATTTACGCCGACTGCCGCCCCCGCCCCGCCCCGCCCCCTCTGGGAGCGATGCCCTCGCGGAGCGCCCGCCGACAACAGAGGAACATCGTGTGAAGGGGTAACTCGCTTCTTTCACTATTGCACATTTTCCTTTTTTATAGCGCCAATACGTGAACAGCCACATTTGAGGCATCAGTCTGATTGATATCGCCCTATAATCATAGAAAGTTTGCATTAACTATTCTAAAATGTATATTCAAAATTTCTGCGAATTATGCGTTTCTCATGGGATTTATGGGAGACTTTAGGAGAATTATAACTAAGCTAAGCACTCACGGGCAAGTCTCGCCTGATGAACCTGCCTCTCAATGTCTGCATTATTATTTTGCTGCTTTATTGCGTTACATCTACCTGTTTTATTGCATCTGCTACTTGTTTTAATGTTTTCACACAGAGCGCTGACCACACTATAACTGCCAAAAACGAAGGCTCGCGATCTCGGCTCGTTCGTGTAAAGGACCCGCCAGAACAACTGATTCTGAAAACGCCCGGTCCGTTGGGATCCTCATAAGCGAGGTTTTTCTGCCCATGAAGCCCCTTGCACCGCCTCCGTGGGAAGGGCCGCAGCTCCGTGACTCCGAGCAGCCCCCGCAGGGTGACGCACTTTTTGCCGCCGAGACGTAAACAAGCGAAGCGCGCGCTGCGCCCCAGCGCCTCGCGTTCGGCGACGATGCGCATCTCTGCCCTGCCCCGCCCCGCCCCGCCCCCGCGCCTGTCCGCCCCCGCGCGAGGCGAGCGGAAACAAACGGCCGCCTGTGGCGCGCGCCTCCGCCGTCCACTGCCACTCCCACTGCCTCTCCCGGAGGAGGAGGCCCCGGTCCATGACCCCGCCTCGCCTCGCCGCGCCACGCGGAGGGCCACAATGCAACCAGCTCACTTCAGCGCAAGAAAAGCAAGTTATGCTGACACTAAACCTTACGACCGGGACCGGTAGCTCAGTGCATCAACTGATGTCACTGCAGCGCCTCTGACCGGGAGGTCCTAGGTTCCCACTCCTCACGGCGGAAGGATTTTCGACTTTTCAGGTAGGTCGAATTCAGTGACTGACTGGAGAAGAATTCTAGCGGCCGGCTGCTCCGATCGGTAGTTTTCCGTGGTTTCTTCGATCAACACCAGGCGAATGTGGGAGCAGTACCCTACCAAACGGGCCACGGACCGCGCGCGATCTGTCCTTCCTCTTCCTTGTTCTATCCTCTCCCCTTACACACACACTTACACTAACATGCACAACACTACCACATATTCTGGTCGGGAGCTTAGAGCTTGTACCGGCTGAGGCGGTGCCCCGATGGTGCGAGAGTCCTGGTTAGGGGAAAACACCACTAGCCAACGGTAGGTCGGCGCCGGATCTCGCCATCTAGCGCGAGAAGATCACCACCATCTTCCGAGAGAGAAAACATACACTTCACTTACGGGACTAATGACCAAAGCATTTGACGCGCCGGGAAACACGAAACAATCAATCAATCTAAACCTTATGACGTACGCCCGTGGATGTATGTGAGCTGCTAATACAATGGATAGCTACAGAAGATATACTGCGAAATTTAAGACACTAAAAATGGATCATTCGTTATTAACACAGCACCTTTATTATGATATAATTTGGGGAAAGTTAAAAAAACATTTCTTACAGTAGTTGTTGAACCGAGGTTTATCACAATACCGACTTATCATTACATCAAACAATATTCACTTACAGCGCACCCAAAAAGAAGATCATTATCCTCTTAACACGATGTCATTAGTCACTTTCATATCAATCATGTGCTGACTTCCTGTGACGATAACGTAACTCAAAGAACCAAAAAAATCGGCTTTGCTAAAAAGCAATTCGTGCATTTTGCATGCTTCCTGGAATGGCATGACCAGTGACCAGTCAAGCGCGAGCGACGTGTTGACTGATGAAAAATGCTATAAGAAAAAACAACTAAGAAAGCATGCAATAAGGTTCAATTTAAATTTTGTTAAATGCAAGATTGGAATATGTATGTGGTTCCGTTTACACCAGAACATATTCATTACAAGAACTTGCTTTCGATTGACTACGTTGCATTCAGAGCAAAGTTCCCTCTGTTTGCATATACATTATTTTTTCAATATTTCACGTGTACCTGTATGTTTTAGGAAGCGCGCCCTTGCCATTCCTAACGTGAATATGACGGGCAAGTAATGCAAGTAATTAGAGAGCAATCCATTAATATTTGACTGCATTTATTTTAATTGATTTATCAATGAGTTCCCTGTCGCCTTGCGATTCTCTGATGCCGTTGATGAAGGGCCAGGGATTGTGCAACCCTAGCCATCCCGCATGGCATATCTATGGCTCTGCCCGTTCCGCTCCGCTCCACTCCGTTCCCACACCAGCTCAGCCCCCGCTGACATTTGCGCAGCAAGAACACTCGTGTCGCCGGAAGATCTCGGTTGACGAGGGGCGCTCCAGCTTGCCTTGCGCCGCGCCGGGTCACGAGAAGGCGCGCTTGGCACACGCGGCGGACGTCGCACATCACTGGGAGGAGGCACAGAAAATGGGCGAGAGAAAGAAAATATAGTGCTGGAAAAAGGGAATATCAAACAGTGTACGTAGAACACGCGGGGACGGAAGAAACGCGAAGAAACCGATTGGAGCTTGGCGCCTCGCGCCGTAGTGGCACCGTCCAGCGCTCTCTGTGCGTGGGAGGGAGGGACTCCGGTCGTGGCTTCCGGGGCCACGCCACGGCCCACTGATGAGGCTGACGCGTCCTACGCCTCTGCGAAATCGCGATCGAACATCACCGTCACCTACACTGTACGTGTGGATACATCATTTAACACGAGGAAGGTGGGAACTATCAAAAACCCAGAGCAGGGATAAAGGAAGCTTTCCCTGTGAGATTCTCGTATGGTACGAATTCTTGAATAAAGTTGGTTGGTTGTGATTCCGAGCGCGTCGACTACCGAGGTCATTAGACCCGTAAGTGTAGTATATGTATTTCCTCAGGAGGAGGAGGAGGTGGTGGTGGCGGCGGCGGTGATCTTCCCCCCCCCCCAGATGGCGAGATCCGGCGCCGACCAATCATCGG
Source organism: Teleogryllus occipitalis (assembly GCA_011170035.1). NCBI lineage: Eukaryota > Metazoa > Arthropoda > Insecta > Orthoptera > Gryllidae > Teleogryllus > Teleogryllus occipitalis. The sequence continues at coordinate 120,922 of BLKR01001670.1, read as the reverse complement.
CTGCTGGGGTTTTCCCCAACCAGGTATCTTCCACCAGCTGGGCACCGCCCCAGCCGGGACAAGCTCTAAGCTCCCGACCAGTCTCCCAGCTTGTGTGATAGTGTAGTGCATGTAAGTGTGTGTAAGGGGAGAGGATAGGACAAGGAAGAAGTAGGAAAGATCGCGCGCGGTCCGTGGCCCGTTTCTTAGGGTATTGCTCCGACATTAGCCTAGAGTTGATCGAAGAAACCACGGAAAACTACCGATCAGAACAGCCGGCTTCTAGAATTCTCCAGACAGCGACTGAATTCGACCTATCTGACAAGCTACTGATCGAAAATTTTGCTACTGCCGGGGCTCCCGGTCAGAGGCACTGCAGTGACATCAGTCGCTGCACTGAGCCACCTCTCCCGGGTGCAAGAAGTGGAATGCAGAGTTTTCCGGCAGAGGGCGCGCTGGTGGGCCTCCGCCCCCGCGCTCCTCTCCTCTCCTGTCGTCGCGGCTGAGTCACTCCCCGGCGCGGCGCGGCGCCGCGCGGGGCTTCTCACGGGACAAAGGCCTCCGCGCTGCGCCAAGCGGCGGAACGGGCGCCCCGGCGGAGCTCAGCCGCGCAATTAAGCGCTTCCCTCTGCGCTTAGCATACGCAGCAGCCTCGCTCCACGCGCCTGCAAAGCATTTACACGCTTCTCTCCGGTGCGACGTTCGGGCCACCAGTGTTGGTGGCTGCTCCAAAGCAACCGAATAATGCTCAAAACCCTTTCGCAGAGCAATACAGACGAAGATTATAGTAACATTGTATTTGCATTCTTTGGGGCATGGTACGTCAAAATACAATATTCTAGAGTGCAATTTTTATACAATTCACTACTTAATTTATATAAATATATCTGAAACCAAATGAGTTCGCTTTATTTTCCGATTAAGGAAATAACAAAAAAGTCTGAAAGCGTTATTTAGTTTACGTGTAGCACATTATTAAAAAGTCTTGCAGTATAAAAACAAAGCAATGAAACTTCCTGAATGTGATTCAAAATTTAACAAGTCTAAAATCTTTAATATAAAGTCTAAAGAAAACATAAATTATTTTAAAACCTCAGACAATCAATAGGTGTGTCAGTGTGGCATGCAGCAAAATATTTATAAAGAACATTCCGATATAAACGCTGGTAATACATTTGAAAATGAAACTATTCCCCAGGCTCTTCAAAGGCACCGAAAGCCGACACAGCAACAAACTGCACGGCAGGTCTTCCTCCGAGGCTAGATAGTCGTCATGGGTGCATCCCGGACATCCTGCAAGGCGAGACGCCGTGCGCGCTTGTGCATGCGCGAGACGTATGGGCAGAGCTCCCCGCGGCGGCGCGGGGCGGTAAAGCTGGGAGGACGTTCCATATCGCGCCGCCGCCCCCACGTCCGTCACCGCCGTCGCTCAAAGGCGCCGCCAGGCTGCGGTGCACTCGCGGCCACTGAACCTCCGCCCCCCCACCCTCAGCACACTAACGATGTCACATCGATGTTTGCAAAAAATATAGGGTTTTTTATAACAACTCCATGTTGTAAATATAGATATATTACAGTTGAAGTTTTTTTAACGTCAATGTTTTATAAATGAAAAATTCCCATAATTTTTTTGTAAAAGTTAAAATATAAATTAACAACTGATGGTACCATTGTTTGTTTGATAGACTTGAACGACTGCCTTTTCTATTACCTTCATCGAGCACACTATCTCCCGCCCGAGATGACACCAACGTCCTGGTATTTCCTACGACTTTTCTCGCATTTCGCACATGAGTTCTTTTAAACTTACTTTCACTTAAAACTGTAATTAATATACTCAGGCACTGCGAAATTAAATTTTGTTGCGCACGGCTTTAATGTCAGAGGTTACTAAACCATTTTAAAACATCGATATTTAAAAACTATGGTTTTTGATCGATGTAGTATATATAAGTGTGCAGTGCAGTGCAGCAGAACTGGTAACTAAAACTGGTAACCTAATTTAATCTTCGCTTAAATCCACGACTTTTTGTACAGTTTGCGAAGCAAGGATGGAATCTCTCATAATTTGTGATGATAGAATTTAGTACTTTAAATTTTCTTAAAATCGCATTTTGAACACAAGTCTATAACATTCTGTAGCAATATAAAAATTAAGCATTTTGTAGCATTTTCTGAGAAAATTTTTATTAAGGGAAGACTCGGAGATACAAAATATGTTGATGCTTTTCAGATTTTCCCATTAAAATCAGTAAATAAGGAGAATTAATTTAATATTTCGGCATTTGTGAACTTCAACAAATATAAAAGTGTAAGAAGCGTAAAAAGGATTGCGTGTGTGCTATAGACTTAGGGTCTTCCTTTTCTTCCCGTGACCGTTTCCGTATAGCGAACAGAGGAAGCTGAGATGACCCTGAGCGTTCAGGCTATCAGGATCATTTTTTAAAATTGTTCTTAATATTTCTTTTACTTTGTTTTTCACTTGAATCTTAATTAAGCATAAATAAACATGACCACTCAAATTGAACGTTTTCAAACATCGATGTGTTGTCGTCGATGTCGCAACTCTAGTTACAGAGCAACCGCGAAGGAAACCATAAAATGTAATTTAGCAATTATATCGCACATTCATGACCATTTCGAATTTCATGGCAGAATGAAAACATTGCGAAGTATACTGCACCGACTGTCAAACATTCAATTACTATTTCTCAGCGTTTGGTAACATTTCGCATTTTTAGCAACTGCCCAAATCTACATCTCTAATCATAATGAACATACATTGATTTGACATTGCTACGCGTCGTTTGTGTGTGAAGAGAGGAAGGGATGGACGGAGCGACAGTTGAAGCAGTTCACATGTGAGGAGTGTGCGCAGTGCTCCGCCCCCATTACGCGTGAGTGCAGGAGCGAAGAGGTCCGAGGTGGAAGGAGGGGGCGGGGCACGGAGGTCACGGCCAGACCGCCGCCGCCGCCGCCGCCGCCGCGCCCCCGAGGAGACAGCTCGGCCGGCTGCCTTTTGTTGGCGCGAAATGCCAAGGCAGGCGGAGAGTGCCGGACTACTTCGCCGGCGCACAAAGGCGGGGAGATCTACTCACTCCAGGTGGAGAAACAGTTTTATGGATGGCGCTTTTCAAAGGGGTAGATATGGATGGCGCTAACCTTCATGGGGTTAGCCAGGCCACAGTGTTCTGCCACTTCGACCAGAGTCTTGCCTTCTAGCGGCGGAGGATCACCGCGACACCCGGACCTGGGGATGAGAGGTCGACTGCGGGACCTAGGGATGAGAGTTGAGACTACGGGAATTTCTATAGCAATACCTAGCACGAGTGCTCAATGCCCGGAAGACGTAACAGTGCCTGGTATAATATTTCAGAATATAAAAATTGTGTTGTTAAAATAATTGTTAACAATAAATAAGTTAAAAACATTCTCTATTCAAAAAATAATAAATATTCTTCGCCAACGTGTCAACAGTCATTTGTACATTGTTTGTTTACTTGACCTTGCCATGGTAATCGTCCTCTAAAATTTATTTTTGGCCTAAGCCGCCAAAGCTCACTTTTGTGGTATATAAATGCTCTGCCAAATACGGATTTTGAAATGAGGATACGAAAAAATCCTTTAATTGAAATTTTCAGAGCCCCCCCCCCCAAAAAAAAATCTCGCTGTTATTGAATAACCCACTCTACAAAGGTCAAGAGTTTCGAATTTTTAATTCGAATCCATCCATTAATTTACTTTGATTAAAACGTGAGTAATAGAAAGTCCTCGAAGTCATAAAGATAGCGACCGGAAAAGTGAATGACGCAAGAGATGAAGTACGCCAAAGCGGTCTCGGTAACCTGAGTCCTCAATCTCATTCCGTCGCCACGAAACTGTTTCCACGAAATATTAGCGTTTGATAATCACGGAAGAACGGTTTTACTGACGGAAACAAATATCTACGCAGACTTTACGGAAAGCAGACCTGCAAACCGCACCTTCATCGCCCGAGCGTATGAATCATGTGGGGGATAATCACAACCCTGCGTTCGGCCTCGTATCTCCTCTGGCGCAGCGTCCGCGGATGGAGCGGAGGGGTGGGGCAATTGAGCCAGTAAATCACAGCGTGTGAGATATGCCCTGACTCCCTCCGCTCAGCGGCCGGGGATTTGCCACGCAGGATACGCCCCCCCTCCCCCCCGCCCGTACGCTCGCACCCGTTGTGACTGAGCACAGCACTAAGGCACCACATCAAATGCCTCCGGCGCTACGTGTAAACAAGCTTTGGCTTAACTACAGGTTATGCGTGATCTCCATTACAAAATCACATTTTCAGTCATTAGAAGAAAACATTTTTGCGAGTCGAAAGACCTGACGACAAGAACTGCCTTTCTCGCATTGATGTGTAAGAGGATGACATTTTACAACTATTCTTTACTGTTCCTTATCTCTGACAAAGCAAATTTTATGTTAAGAGAAATAAGAAATCCAAACGCTGCCAATTGAAGTGTCCAAGAAGGCGTGAACTCCTGAAGAACTTGCCAAATTCAAGCAGAAAAGGTATGGCGGGGCTCGGATAATTTTGAGGTTTGGAAGGTCTAATTCAGGCGAAACAAGATGTGTTGAAAACAGATAATCTAACACGCGTGTGGCAAAATGCTGCCACTCAGGCGACGATAAGACCCCTTAATAAGCTGCTCCGTTTTGCATTACTCCTTATAGAAGAAGTGGCTTTGTTCTCATTCTGTGCGGTGGCACAGACACGTGCTCTAGAAAAAATGAGATTTATATGGTGGGTGACAAAAAAATAGTCACCCCTAATACATTCCAACCCTCAAGTAACGATAGCAATGTATAATATGAATTAAGGACGAATGTAATGACGATATATACACAGTCAAACAATTATTCTTCGTAAAAGAGCTCAATAGGTGTTTGAATGATGAGATTGTACGTACATTCTAGCTGATCTGCCAGAGGCGCTCCAAACTGACTTTAATTTTCATTAAGCATTATTGGAGTAAGAAAATGAAATCCACCGAATGTCTTGCACAGGAACTTACCTGCAACAAACAAGAAAACACATTTCAAAATAATATACTCAACAAGCAAAGAAACTGGAAATACTTCAATACACTCAAACTCACGACAGCACGCATTGAAAATAAAGTGTATTTAACATGTAAACAAAAAAGTTAATAGAAATAATGTATTTGGCATTTTGGGTCGATTGTCCGACTTTACCAACTAGCTCACGATTTGAACAGAAATTATCACTTTTATTATTTTCAAATCTGTTGACAATTTAACGGGCGGATTGGGAGATATTCGTTAACGGGAAGAATAACAGAATGTATCTTTATTATGCTCATTCGGCTACACCTGAAATGAATGATTTGGATGAGTGACGTTCTTGAATAATGAGGGAGCAAAGAGATGAGAGAGAAGCAGGGAACCCGAATCTGCACGATAAACACTTCATGGATCGACGAAGAATTGAACCGTGGTCCCAGCAATGGGCTCTTTGCGATCATTCTTGTTTCAATTTTAATTCCAGGCCTTTAAACGTTCCTCAGGTCCCTGGACGTGGTTCGCTCAGCCACCGCCGCCGCGCGCTGGAGCGTCTCCTCTCCGCTTCCGGTTCCGCCTTCCCGCGCCCACGCCCCCACTCCGCCAGGTGCCGCTCCGCGAGAAGCGCCGGGAGGCAGACGGCGGGAAACGCAGCGAAGGCCACCGCGGTGCTCGCGTAAGAGCAGGAGGCGCCAAACAGCGTCCCAAGACCACCGCCCGCAACATTCCAAGTCTGCTCTGATCAGAGGGGCACCGCCCCCCCACATGACTATTTGGGGGGAAAACCCTGCAAGCTGACGCGACAGATCTCCCCATTCAGCGGGGGAAGATCGCCGCCACTTCCCGCGATAAAACATGCACTACATTTACAGGACGAATGACCTCAGCAGTTGACACACCCGGAATCACTTAATCAATCAATTAACCAAGATTTGGGTAGGATACACTAAAATCTCGGTTCGGAGATTAGATGCCACAACCGTTCGTCCAATGAGACGCGCTTCTCTCAAATCGTTCAGTCACTCTTCCAGTGAAACAATACTTGCATTTTCTTCTATTACCAAGTACCAGTTAAAGTGCTCGAGATAATGAATGTTTCTGGTGAACAAAGTCTTTTCCCATGTTTTGCAGGTGTTGTGTGCAGGATTTTCAGTACAATCTCAACTTGTTCTCGGGAATACACCAAACGCTCCAAGAATCTGTCTGCATCGCACTGAAATCGTAATGATTTCAGTGCGATGCAGCAGACCACTGGCAGGGCGGAAGAGGGTGAGAGGAGAAAGTGGTCCATGCCTCAGGAATTTTCCGAGCTACGAGGCCCCAAATCTAGCTAGTAGGTCCTGCGCAAAAACAAATTATCTGTTCAAAGAAAACTTCAAAGAAAGTGTCTACAAGACATTTCATGAATATGAAATTGAAAATGAGTGCCTGAACCTGAAGAGCCATACGATTAAAACATTTCTATATTTATATTGTTGAATGATAGTTACACCCAACACAAGACTTATTTTAATCTGTGTCTTATTCCAACAATTGGGGAATAATCAATTGCTTGTTTTTGGGAGGGAGTTCTTGAAAGATTGTTAGTTTAATTTTTGTTTCAAACAAGGACTCAGACCCGTCTGTCATTAATCGTATATTAATTTCTAATGTCGTACATCAATCATATCCGGGATCCCTTACACTTCAAATAACATTTCCTGGAGGACCTACTATTAAACGGTTTCGTACTAGGCGATATTGTTCAGCTAAATCTCAAAGCATGAGTACGTGGCGAAAGGAAGTGGGAGTAGTGAGTGACTTTGACGCAAGGTAAGATCGATCGCGAGGGGGGGGGAGCGTCCAAAGTGCAGCGTCGCGCCGCTCCGGTTCCCAGGCGCTTCGCTCGCTTCCTTCCTTCCTGGGGCACGCAGCTACGGCTGCTGCCGTTAGCCCGGGGGCATTGTCTCCGCGCGCGCCCGTTAGACGCACGCCCCCCGCCCCCCTCCCCCCGCCCGCGCAATTAAAACGCCGCCGCGGATCGCGTTCCTGCACCCGCGATACTCGAAACTTTGCTGCACGTCTTCTCCTCCTCCCCCTTCTTTGTTCTTGTGTTTTCCTCCGCCATATTATCCTCTCCAAGACATACCCATTCCTTCAGTGCAATCGTTCTCTGCTTCATCAAATTTGGCTTCTTTTCCATCTTTATTATCTTCTTCTTCTCCACTTCGTGGAATAAGCTGTTGCATTCACAGGAACATATTCCGACTTTTCAAGGCTTCCCTTGCGTCTCTTGTTCTTTCAGGCGTTATTTGTAATTTCTGGAAGTCTGGACGTTTCATTCTTTCAACAAGTATCCTCTGTTTCTACATTAACGTTATGTATATATATACCCTTAATCTTGACTTCATTTGGATCTAGATCTCCACTTTTATCTTCATTTCAAATTATTTCTTTTTCGTACACCGTACTGCAGAATTGTATTTCTTTTATACAGTTCTAGGCAACGGAGAGGGTAGAAGTGTGTGTGTGTGTGTGCCAAGATATGCATATATGTGGTAAATGCATGCGATTAGTGTATACATGTGAGTAGTGCACGCGTAGGAGTATTGTGTGCATGACTAGAGTATGCATGTACGTGGGCTGTCAGTAGTGTATGGAATGTATCGGGTATGAATGCATGTAAGCATGGGTGTTCTTGCGTGTCGATGTATGCGCAAGTTAAGAAAGCTTTGAATACTGAGATTGAAAATGGAGCGAAATTACATGAAAATTTGTGTTCTCCTGAGTCCTGGTAACATCATTTTTCTCTTTGCTCATGAGAAAACGCATTGATACAAGACATGAATATTTAAAAATTAAAAGAGACAAGCCAATTTATGGAAGAATATGAAATAACCTTTCGTCCCCATACATCTGTCTGTCTGTACTGCGCAACAGCCCACGTACGTGTCATGGCGTACCAGCAGCGTCCCGGCCTCGCGGCCATGGGTTAAGGGGGTACGTGTGGTTAGCACAAAGACATCCCCTTGCCGTATACTGGTCTTCTCAACTTGAGAAGTGCGTTTTTTCATCGTCACACACCAACATATACCGGGACATTGCAAGGAAAACGCACACTATAATGTAGCCTGACCGGGAATCGAACACGGAGTCGCGTCATGGAAAGCGAGCACGCTGATCAATGAGCTAAACCGCGAGGCCCTCCCACACATCAGTTACTTATTTTTAAAGGAATGTTGAATTGCAAAATTCGAAACACATTTATTTCGATTATAAACCATATTTTCAATTTTTCTCGTGAAAGGTCTTTCGAACTTTATCGATAATATCACACACAGATTTATTAAAAAATTAGTAAGAGAATTGAAACTGATAAATTAAAATCAACAATACATATCTTTTTCTTCCGGAAACAAAGGATCTAATAAATAAGAGCTGTTAAATTTTCAGAAAATTAACTGACTTTATTACTAAAATCTTCAGAGTAGGATAGGCGAGGCAAAACATTTTCTACCACCTGTTCTAAGTAGTGTGTGGAAAATAAAGAACATAGCCACTAGTTTTTGTTATAAATAATGATAGCAAGTATATTTACAAAAAAGAAAATAAAGTGTAATGCGTACGTGAAGCGTTGCTTCTAAGAAGCGAAATGTGTCTTGGGATCGTGAATGAATCCTCTTAACAAGCTCTTTTTTGCAGAGGTAATCTTCGCTATATTACACACTTTTCCTCAACAAGATTACAGACTGAATGTGAAAAGACCAGTTGATTAACACTGAACTCTACTGCGCAGTAGCATCTTGTGACGAACAACCAGCTTGTTCTTGACCAGAACATTGAGGAAAGGAGGAAATTAATTCTACAATGATGCATCAACTAAAAAGGCGGTTCTTCTTCTCCCATTCCTTTTTATATTAATGGCATTTCGAGCGAAGCACTTACTTTAATTGCAGGTCGCAGAAATGTACATTGTATTAGTCCTGTGTGTTTTGGCAGATGCACAATACCTGAAGAAGAATAGATAAGGAGGGGAAGCATAATTGACCATTTCCTCCGTACTTCGAAAAGAAGTAAGTAACTTACCACTTATGTTTTCTCTTTCCTGTAGTGTGAATTACAATGCAATTTGAAATCGTATTCTTTTGAATATATAAATGTCTTTTGATTACTATTGAAGACCTTTCTGACACAAGACTATTCCAACACTTCTCTTACGCTGGCACTACTAAAATCGGTTACCACAAAACCACATACAAATTTTTGCGTAATTAATGGTGAACTAGCGGAAGATTACGCTTGATCTACCACAATTAGTTACCACAAAACCAAATATGCCATCTTGTCTATGCCAATTTTTGCGTAATTAATTAGCAATTAAATATTTCTAAATGGTGGCATATGTGGTTTTGTGGTAACAGATTTTGGTAGTGGTAGTGTAAGAGAGGTTATTCCAACGTTACTTCTTACCCACTCAGACATTGATACGCTTCTTCTTCTTCAGCGGTGTTTGCGTGGTCGATGGGGTAACGAAGAAGCCCCGCTCCGGAGCATCGCACGTCAACATAGGCCACGGCCTCCGCGTCAGCGTGTGTTGCGGAAAGCCTCACGCGCTGTCCATCCCGATCACGATCTGAATGTGAGTCGACCAACGCAGCTGGTGGGGAGACGGAGGTGCAATGATAACTAGCGCAAATATCCGTTACAAGCCCTCCCCCTCCCTCGCGGCTTCGACGATGAATGCCCCAAGAGCTTGAGCGCTGTGTGCTCTTGTGTTGAAGAAAGCGCAGAACGAGAGAGCGGGGGCAAGGAAAGAGAGAGACAGAGACAGAGGTGAAGTACCAATAACACTCCAGCTCTCAGCTTCAAGCGCTGAACTGCCAGCGACGGCGCGCGGCGGTGGCATCGGCAACTGCAGGCGAGCCCGGGCTGCAGTCGGGCATCGAATAGTCTCCCCGCCCTGCGCCCCTGGCCCTGCCCTTCGACCCTTGAGGCGGGGGAAGCACAGGGCTGCCGCGCGCTGGGCTCCCAACGGAACTACCAGCTTCGTTTTCATTTTCAAAACATGTCATCGCTGGCGCAAAGGCGGAGATAGTTCCTTACATCTCGTCATTTAAATGCAGCTTTAGTTCCCTCTCGTAAACGCCAGGATCACATTATTATTGTTTTTCACATAATAAGTTAAAAATATTGTCCCCTGTGGTTGGCGTCAGGAAGGGCATCCGGCCGTAAGATCGTCAAAACAGAATAAAAATAGAGTGGGCGGAAAATTAATAAAAAATGAGCCCGCCGTCCTTAGCGCTAAACCCGTAGAAACGGGAAAAGGCAAGGATAAAAAAATTAAAAATATTCCTTAGATACGAAGAACCTTTGAACCTCTCGGTCAATTTTACTAGCATTCTGGCATAGTAAGATGTTCTGAAAAACTGCATAAAATGTTATGAGAACGACATATTTTTTACCGCAGTTCACGAGATTTATACTGCGCTTGATTGTGTATATTCCCCTGGATTGTGCTTTACAGTGAACGCTCCGGATGAGATGAACACTGAGCAGATGAACACTGAGCATTCAACTATTCAGGTCGAAAATTTGCAAAATCGACCGAGAAATTAAACAATAATTCACCTGTGTCATAAGAACAAAGATCTAACTTGTGAATGCGGATTTAATATTGAATAGTAACTCGCAAAGAAGTAGACTTTCAACAGCTTCCCTTTGATTACAAAAATATTCCAGAATTTATGTTGCTACTATCTCCAAGATCCCGACATTAAACGGCTAGAGATGATCTTGAATAGAAAAGATACTCGTGAACCGCACTACCCCATACGGGTGCATCTTCCGAATGCAGGGCTTCCCAGCCTCCCATTGACCGGTGCACTGCATAGATCTTGGCGACCTTTACCGCGCGAGGGGTAACGAGCGCGAGCGCCATTAATGGCGCGGGTCTTGCATCTGTCGGGTGCCGCTAGAGCGCTCTTCCTGCGCGGGAATCTTCGGTTTCCGCGCCGCGCCGCGCTGCGACTGCGTGGCGCCCCATATCGGGCCGCTCGTTAACGCGACGATTTATGGATCCGAGCGCTGGGAGCAGTTCCACGCGCGGCCGCCGGCGCTTCACGCGCGGCGCATCCCCGCCAAGGAATAAACGAGGTGTAATTTTCCAGGGGAACCTCGGTAGCCGCGCCGCGTCGGGGCATCTGTATTTCTCTCACTTGCTGCGCTTGACGCTTGAATACGGCCATTACTTTGGCGACTGGCAGGATGACACATTTTGGGCCCCGCCGCCAGGAGAGGAGCAGGAGGAGGAGATTTATCGTCGCGCGACGGAGAGGCGTACACGCGCAGGAGGGCGAAGAAAAACGCCACGAGACAAAGAATTTTTACAAAATGAAAAGCGGACATGAGGAGAGAAGCGGTCGGGCCGTTTCCTGGTTGCGGCGTCGAAGATTCGCCGCTCGTTGGGTGCGCAGGCACGTATGAGTAGCGTTAAGCAAAAACGATGCTGGACAAAGGGTTTACGCGGTAAAGTAAAGAAAAAGTACGCCTCTCGGCGGATCGGGTCGTTTCCTGGTTGCCAGAGCGAAGAGGGTTTGTGTTTGGGGCTGGGGTTTAGGGTACGTGAGGGTTGTTGCAATGAAACACAAGCAAGGCAAGTAATTCCAGGGAAGAAAAGTTCGCTAGCGGATACGTGAGGTCGGACAACGACGCAACTGAAGCACCGTTTATCGGGCGGTCCAGGGTTCAAGCCTCGAAGTTAGGAATGTTCGCCAATTCAACATCTCGAACAGCCAATGCAGTTCGGAGCCTTTCCTCCAATACAATCCAGGCACCAACAGGAGCAGGACTTGTCAGGCGAGACTCGTCCTACACACGACCCTCTCTTTCTTAACCTCTTTGTACCAGCACAGTTGGAGTGTGAGCAGTACATCTGTCATCAATGGTAATTGCATCTCCGCCACCCTTACAGCTTACAAGGACCGGTTTATTTAGAGTTAAATTTAAAACATTTGTGACTTTTTAATGTGGTGTGAATCTATTCTAAGAATACTGCGTCCCTACGTCGCGATTTTACTTATCTTTCTACATCATATTGTAAATATCTACAAATACTCGCCGTATTTATAAGTATAATACAAGTTAAACTTATCTCACCTCATTCAATCTAAATATTTGTGATTGCAACTGAAGTGCATCAGTCCCCGGGCGCTCATATTTTTCATCCAATTCGCACAATGGGCAACGGAAGATTCGAGGAGGTAAGAAGAGCCTGTGCACCGTACTCGACCAACGACAGTCCGATGGACCATGTCGAAAACCATCCCGTTCCTCGAAAGCCGGATTGCCAGTAAGAACCCGCCAGCTGACCCGAGCCCTCAGAACGCGCGTTCTTTCAAAAGCCTCGACATGGACGCAGCATGCGACAGGCGTGGAATTTCGGCTCGCGAGGACATTTTTGTGAAATCGAAGCGTAAAGAAACGCCTTGCGCAGGCCTCGCAGGCCCCTCACTATTGAATTGTGCGCAGACACCGCGCGCAAGTTTTCGCAGAAGCCGCCTTCAAATATTTCCTAAAACGGCTTCCGCGTGCCTGTTCGCAAACCGCATATTTCCGCCGTTGTCGCCGAGAGTACGAGGCAGAAATCGTGAGGATTTTTCTTCTCTTTCTCCAGCGGTATGTTTTTTAGAAGAAACGTGCGAGTTTTAGAAAATATATTACTACTTTACGGGACTAGAACACCAAATTCCAGATTTTCCCGGTGGAATATCATTTGTCACGTCATTTTCACTTTTAGTTCACTTAATACTCAAATATAAAGCAAAGCAAAAGCAAATTCAGACCGGTTCACAACTATTCCTACTCTCGTCTTAGTGAATCCTGAACGGTATCATTTGTGGAATAAATCGGACATTCCACACTTATTTCAAATTATTTCGCGGTTTTCTAGGCGGAACTTTCTAGGTTTCTAAAATTCAAAATACATCTAGACGGCACTGTTGGCTACTCTAGTTCATCATGAATCGGCGAAGTTTCAAAGTCAATACACAGAGAAACAACAGCATCGTTCTCAATGTGCATTTCAAAAGTTCGTTCGTAGAGAATTGGAGTACAACAGATTCGTTAGTGAAATGAATTTTCTAATTTTTTGCAGAACCAAGATTTTATTAACGCTCGCTTCTTTTTCCATCGATAGATCAATATTTTGAACCTAACAGGCGTTAACCGAAATTATAGCTCTAAACAAAACACAACTAATCACGGCAGCGGACTCCACTGCTAAAACAATAGAGTTCAGTGCAGTCTGGAAGGGATTACGTCACTTGGCTGAGCGGGCAGCGCCAAAAGCGTCCGCTGCCATGACGTCACTTCACCGCGAAACCGTATCTCTCCGCGAGGGTCATCTGAAGGCGGCGCGGGTGGGGGGAGACGGTGAGGGGTGGAGGGTGGAGGGTGGAGGGTGGGGGTAATGGCGCGAGCAGCCGAGGAGCGCGGGTCACTTGAAATGGAGGCGGGGCAGACGCGATCTCGAGGGAGATGAAACCGGGAGAGGTGGCTCAGCACAACATTCAACTGTCACTGCAGCGCCTCTGATCGGGAGGTCCTAGCTTCCCACTCCCCACGGCGGCAGGATTTTCGACACTAGCTTTTCAGCTGGGTCGAATTCAGTCGCTGTCTGGAGGAGAATTCTAGCGGTCGGCTGCTCTGATCGGTAGTTTTCCGTGAACTCTCCGAGCAACACCAGGCGAATGCCGGAGCAGTACCCTAACAAACAGGCCACGGACCGCGCGCAATCTTTCCTACCTCTTCCTTGTACTGTCCTCATCCCTTACACACACACACACACACACACACACACACACACACACACACACACACACACACACACACACACACACACACTTACACTTACATGCACTACACTACCACGCATGCCGGAAGACCTGTCGGGAGCTTGCAGCTTGTCCCGACAGTGGTGGTGCCCCCGCCTTTACACATTCACGGTTATGGGGGATTTTTAATCCACGAACAAAACATCGAAAACGTAAAAAAATGGATCCTGGAAAAACATCGGCGTCAATAAATTGATATTTTTATAGAAACATGGATGTTTTGAAAACATCGGCTTTGATGTCTCATCCCTCATCGCCTAATCTTCCTGAGACGCCCTAATCACCCTCCAAGCACGAAGACGGAGTCCATTAGGTTGAGCCAAAGAAGCGACAACGGAGATACGCAGAAGACGCGCACGGGTTTCAGATGAATCAGAAGACTCACTGCGCATGCGCGCGGTCGCTAGAACCCGAACTCGCTCGTGGAAAGGAAGCGTGTAAATTGGGTCTGGGAGTTAAAATCTCCACCCGCCAACGGCCGAGTGACAGAAGAGATGTGCACAGATGTGAATGTTTATTCGCGGGCGGTGTCCCGTCGCGGAGAGGAGTTGGTGAGGGACCGTCGGGGGGGGGGGAGCAAAGAGAGCGATGGGGGAGGGGAGGGGGAGGGGTGTGGCGCCAGGGCGTGCGCGTGGCCGCGCTTCCTTCACGCTCCAGTTGGGGGCGGCGCGGCGCGGCGGGGGGTGACGTCAGCCGAGGACTTGGGCTGGGTGTCGCTGAAACCCGGCCCCGCGCGCCCACCCGCCTCACTTCCTCAGCCGCCGCCTTGCACTCGCCACTGCTGCGGCGCAGCGCGGACAAACCGCATTTTATGCGAATGCTCTCGGCTGTCCGGGTGCAGCCGCCTCGAAAGCGGGGTTGCCGACATTGCGACCATCTCGTCGTCTTTTTCACAGTAGGAGCTGGATGATGAGCGTTCGTGGTTGCGTATCTGAGCTGGTAGGTCGTGATTGGCTGGACAGCTGGCCCATCAGGCTGAGATGTGCGGTAGCGAACTTCACTTAAATGGCATTTTAACCCTGGCAATCTATAATTGGTTTCATATATTATATCACGAAATACAATTGTTTATTCGCAAACACAGAAATCTAAAAATTTTGACTTAACTTGTTTTTAACCAAAGTTTCATTGTGAAAATCCGCATAATTCTGTGAAATGGAATTGCATGGTGTGAAACCTAAAATAATCATTGAGAAGTGATATTCAAAACATTTTAATTTGATTTTCCTGTATGTGCGGTTTTATCTGTCTTTATCTATGTTTACTGTCTCTGCATCCGTTCAATTGCAAGAAAATTTGTAACAGACATAGATAAGAATTAAGTGCTACAACATGTAGTCGTTCTTTAAACAAAATGCTTATTTTTATAGAGATGCAGGAACATTCCCTCGACAAAAAAAAGAGAATATTTTCGTGTCATCAAATGACAGTGTCACGGGCTCCAAAGAATTTAGATTACATTAATCCACATAAGAAAATATATTATCATATTAAAATTTGGCACCAGTTGTATTTCCAGACACGAGAGCTGACAGAGAAGCTGACGCACGTAAGGTTCCCAGGGAAAGGCTCAATCGGGCTCCTCGTCCACCCATTTCACATCCGGGGAATTGCCACCTCTTGGCTGGAAGCGGAGAGGGCTTCCCGGATGAGCTACCGGATTACTTTGCCAGTTCATTAGCACAGGCCCCCAGTCTATTAACGCACGTGGTGAGTTGTTACTTCAACCACGCGCTCATCGGTTTGCTCGCCCCGACCCTCCGCAGCCGGCGCTGGATGAGAAGCTGAGAGAAGTACAGTCGATTCCGGACATAGTGAATTCTGATATAGCAATCTTTCGGTAAAGGGAACCAAGGTCACTGCTCCCGATACACATAAAATACAAATAAATATTAGATTATCAGTTTGTAGGGAACTCTCCTTATACAGTCGACTCCGGTTATAGTGAACTCGGGTATAGTGAACCCTTGGTTAAAGTGAACTTAAGTGAACTTAAGTCCCGTTTCACTTACATTACAAATAAGCATAATAAGATTCGGTTATAATAAACCTGAACCTCGGCTATAGTAAACTTACGAAATACAACGTCCTGGAAGTTAAGTAAAACTCATATATTATTAGGCGAGTAAAAGGGACAACGCAGGGAGTAGGATGGGAGCAGAATCAATTGGGGAGAAAGCATGAAATCTGGAGTATGTGCAAAAATTATTAACAAAAATCTGTAAACAGTAATAATTATTATAATAAGAATTTAAGGCTAAATGAAGACACTATTTTTTTAAATCGCTATGTTTCACTATTTAATCCAACTTCCAAATAAAAGATCAATCATTGTAAAGAAACTATTTCATTTTGTCATATCGGATGTAGTGAACCTCTTCGGTTCTCTCTATTATAGATAACCGGAGCCAGACTGTATTTACCAATTACAGAAGATGCGCTTAGAACATCAGTTGCCCGAAGATGAAAGAGGGACCTGTGGCAAGAGAGAAGACCCTGAAGTGAAATTTCATGGCACTATTTACCGAGGCGCAAATTGCGCGCGAGGGTAAAGGGGATGGGGAGGGGGAGGGGGCGTGGGCGGAGGCAGGTGCGCGCCATCTGGCGCAGCCCCAGCGCAACAGAGGAGCAGCGCCCCGCGGCCCCACAGTGGGCGCCCGACTCAGACAAGCAGCCAAAATGACACCCACTCCCCCACAATAAAATGTCTTTCTCTTCTTACCGCATGCATCCTTCTTCCACACAAAATCATCGAATAGCCTCTTATTATGGGCTCGGTCTGGTACAATGCCGCATAATCCAAATGAGGAAAATCTAATGATTTTGTATTAAAATCCTCAGAATATCCTTAAAATCACATTGTCTTATATCAAACAAATCTCTACACTCGGATTTAAAATATAATGAAATTCACAGAATATCCATAAACGCATCTTGTTGTATACCAAACATATCTCTCCACTAGAATCAAAAAACTTCCTCCAAACAGAAGTACGTACACTCCCTTGTATTTCGTAAATTCTTTTTTGACATACGAAAAAAGCCCGGTGTTTCCATTTCTAAGTAGACCAGTGAGTTTTCCCCACCGATAAAAAAGTGCTATTGTCTATGCCTGACGTTCTTGTGTTATGCGATGTTTTCCAACGAATATAGGAAAGAGACGAACGCTGTACGAAGTAAAATCAAATAAGCAATAAAGTTGTTCGTTTGTTTGTTCAACCCCCGCCCCGCCCTCTCCCGGTACCGTCACCGCGCAGCTGAACAGCCGAGGGAAGCGCCCAGCAAGATATTTGCCGTGCTGCCCCCGCTTCTGGAAGCGCATCGAGCAAAACAACGCTTCCTTCATTTCCTCGCACTCGCAGGCAGAGGATATTAACAGCACGTGGGCCACATTACGTTCATAAATTGCTCCAGATGGGTGCCATAAAAGAAACACAAAATTATTAACATTTTCTTCTTGCAAATAGTAATATTGTGTTTTCGTTTTTTCTGGGAGGGGGGCCAAGCACGTGTAATGTGAATATTGATATTGCATTAATGGGAGAGACGTTCTTGAACTGGTATCAGAAGGTTCTTGGACTGTTTTGAACACAAATAACATTTAATAGAGAATCGGAAAAGATGTTTTCTGGGTGAGTGAAGACCTGGTTACATAAATCCAGAAATTTAAGAGTTAAGAATTCTTTGATTTGCAATACACGACCAACAGATGGGCATTCACTTAATATTCGTTTCGCAATAGACTAGTTATTTCAGTTACTCTAAACAACTTCATCTCACAAGCAGCGTTCGCATTCAAAGACACCTACGTCACTCTGCCCCATTTGTCGAATGCAAACAATGAACGCCCCCAAGACGACCCCAGCGCCTCCTGGCCAACTGCTCTCGCCATCGCCCACGCCCCGCGGGCGCGCCGCCAGCGCAGACGCCCACGCCCACCGCGCTTCGGCAGGGGGAGGGAGGGGAGGGGATGACAGCGCCAGCGGCGTTTTCGCGAACGCGCGCAACTCATCGGCGCCACTATTCTTAGCCGTGCCCACGCCCAGCGCACGACAACGACGCCGCCCTTGATAGCCCCTGCGCAAGGCAACTGACACCGCTCTGACACTGTCATTTTGGAGGGCAAGGCTTTTTACACTGAATGGAACCGTTTATTTAGCGACTTATAAAAACACGATGTACACTGTTAAATGTTTTCTTATTTTTTCGAAGTAAAAATAGAGTGTCTTCTAAACTATTTATATATGAAGCCTACGCAATCATAGGCAATCATGGCCTACGCAATCATGGCCCGAGCCTCGCCATATCAATAAAGGCATTATTATTATTATTATTATTATTATTATTATTATTATTATTATTATTATTATTATTATTATTATTTCTTCACCGAATTAAAATAATGACGATATTTGAGATGTCACCGTTCTTATATATATATATATATATATATATATATATATATATATATATATATATATATATAATTGCACACATACTTTGAAATATCGACATCCGATCTGTACGCTATCAGATAAAATTTCGAACATTTTAACTTCAATCTATAACAGTTCTGGTTTTCAGGGCGGAAAATTTCGATAATTCAAATATTCAAAATAAGTAGCGTTCACAATTTCTCCAGAATTTTCAAGTACATTCTGTCGTTTCAAAGTGCCATCAGTTTTTGAATGAATGAGGGGAATTATGGATGATGATGGTGTGTTCAGAGAAAACTGAGAGTAAAAAACACCTTACTTCCAAATCATGTTAATTAGTACTAATTATAAGTTGCTGTCATCGATTGTATGATTCGTGATTCTAGGCGCGGTAACAGCTAAGATCATTACTTGCATAAGTGTAGTGCATGTTTCATTGCGAGAGATGACGCTCCGTTGGATGGCAAGGGTCGGGTTGCGGAGATTTCCCTCCGCAGAGTGGCACCGTACCGCCGCTGCCGGGACAAGCTTTCAACTCCCTAGTGGGCTCCCGGCATGGATGGTGGTGAAATGCATGTATATAAGTAAAGGTTGAAGATAGGACAAGGAAGAGGAAGGAAAGATCGCGCGCGGTCCGTGTCAGGTTTGTTTGGGAACTGCTCCAGCATTCGCCTGGTGTTGATCGGACAAACCACGGCAAATTACCATCAGAGCAGCCGGCCGCTAGAATTCTCCTCCAGACAGGGACTGAATTCTACCTTGCTTTTCATCGTTATTTTTTCCCCTTACTGTCGAAAATCCTCTCACCGTCGGGACCTCTCGGTCAGAGGCATCGCAGTCACATCATTGAGGCCCTGAGAGAGCAGTTGCTGTCATATAATCAAGAATTATAGGAAGTGAATAGTGTCACAGTAACATATGTTCATATTTCCCATTTTTACTACAAAATAGTGTCAACATTTCACACGTGGCAGGATTGATTAAAATTCAAAATTGAGGAATGAAGATGTTCTTTTCTCCCCCAAAACAAATTTCACATTCTGTTCAATTGAAACGAATCTGCAAACATCTCAATAAAAACTCCTTGCTTACAGACTTCACTGGTTACGAGGGCAATGTCACAATATGAGCAACGCATTGAATAAACAGAGGATGTCACGGAGTGCGCCAATGCAAAAAAGTAGCAAATGAAGTCAATGAGGCGCCTCGCGTCGTCTGCGTGCAAAGGGCGTGACAGAGAGTGGTGGTGACAAGAACATCTGAAGGTCAGAAACTAGAAGCGCTCAATATGCTTCAATTGAGTAACGGAGCAAACTCGAAGACATACGCTAATGAATAGAATTTGTACAATAGTCGTTTTAGGCCAGTCAAGATTAATATTGTAATTTAGTCACAATGCCTTCATCCTAGCCGTATTTCAGCGAAGACGAAATGAAATGAGGCCTTGACTAATGGGAAGTGACATTTCTTAATACAATGAACAGTACAATGATCCTGAAACGGACTGGATGACTACAATACAAAATTTTCGTTATTAAATCTTATTTTTACTGTCCTGAAACAAAGCAAGAACGATTTTGAAGTTCATTCTGCGTAATAAAGAAACTAAACGAAAATCTGACCGAGAAGTTCATCAATAAAAGGGAAGCTGTCAACATCTGTTACACACTTCATTAGTATGTTTCTAATATAGCACTACGGAGAAAAATATATCAGCATCGAGATGTTGCGAGTAGAAGGAAAACAGTAACCTGGGTTGTCAGTTCTGCATTGAGGGACGGGTTCTTAAAGGTCACGTGGCCTGCTCACGTGTCGATGTCCCCTTTCAGGGTCGTCGGGAGTCACTTCACGCAGCTATGCGTGGTTTATCGCAGTTTTTTCTTGCTGAGTGGCTTCACAAAAACTATCATTTCGAAGGAATGTGCATTAAGAAAAGAATTTTCGAAGGAAAAAGCGTGAAAAAGCATAACAGCCAGCTGAAACAACATCCATCAAAATGTTCAAAAGCAACTAAGAGTAAGAATGGAGTTCGACAAGTGTTAACGAGTGTTAAAGCACTATTAGAAATAAAAATTTTATGGATGGTTCACAATGTTAAATTTTCGTCAAAGTGAAGTTCTTCTCAAAATGAATGTAAACGCTTTCGTGCACTGTACGTTAGTCCTTCTAGGAAGTCACCGTCTTCCTTACATTTACACAATGAAGGTCGGTCGTAAAATCAGTCGATTGTGCATTGTATTACTCAGGACGCGATTTACTTACGAAGCAACAATCCAAACAGTTTCTCATTTTCGAAACTGAAATCAATATTTGTTGGCCTTGTTGTAAGGCTGAAGTGTGCCTTGTTCTAACTCGACCCACGGTTCCGCAGCGATGTAATTATAATAAATATTACTCGGAGATACAGAGCTCCTGTGGTCTTTGAACCAAAGGCTGATACTTTCAAAAAATCGCAATATCTACGTAAAACTACCATCAAAATGTACAGATGAATAAGTTATTCGATTTCAGAATCAAGAAAATCTATTCGTTCCTTACTTTACCAATCGCGCAAATGATCCTTCCGACTCTCATAAGACGTCGTTGCTAAGTCACTTTGTCTACGGAAAATCCTACGAATGAAGTCAAGGCAACCTACGAGGGACATTAGATACGGATAACTTTATGATATTAAGATAAACTCTTTTATTACAGTAACAATAATACTAATTTTCAAATTGCAATAAATCCTTCAAATAATGCGAGAACCCAAATGATGAATGCAAATAAATCCTAGTACAACTGGAAATCAACACGTGTTCTGAATAATTTTCTCCCTCTCAAAGAGAAAGCTTGGTGAATTAATCGATGGCTGAAGATCAAGACCAACGGGTGGCATTGATGCTGTAAATCGTGATCCTGGTAACGACACGGTAACTTAAAACATGAACGTGCCTCTTCGTTTTCGCCAACACAAAATAGACCACAGTCCCCAAACAAGTGCGCGGTAACACGACAAATCATCGATTCTTCGGAACCGGTTGCCCGTGGCTCCCTCCGCCCAGCGGGAGTTCCCCACCTGCGAAAGGGCCAACTGCGCTCCGCCTTGGCACATCCGCTATGCAAAGCACTAGCGGCGCCCATGACCTCACGCTCGCCCTCGCCCTCGCCCACGCCCACGCCCTCCGAACCACGAGACAGGGGGCCAAGGGAAGACGAGGCGCTTTTCCACCCAAGGTTACATTTTGTAATAAATAAATAATCTTCCGAAAAACTTTAAGACGAATCATTCGAACATGCGAATTGATGTAGGATTCTTCACGGAAATCTAAATTATTTATAAGAGATACTTTTTTACTTTAACAATGAGAAATATAATTTCTATTGCATCATCTTTCTTATTTACCTGGTTAATAACATATGCTCGGGTCCACGTTTTCCTTTTCGCCCGTTCCACACAATCTCAAGTTTTACTGACCATGGAATGGCAACAGTAGCAGCTTTTAGAGCTTCGTAGTTTTGCTCAGGAAAAAACTAATGGAGCCCAATATTTTGGAAGAGAATTCCAACTCCCAACGACCTTTCGTGTCGAGATCCAAGATCTTGGAAGGAAACAAATGAATACAATGAGATAAGAATGAAGGACTACTTCAAACTACTCACCTCGTCAGGCAACCCGCAGAAAATCCTGAATACAAACTCCATTTCGTTTCAAGGCATTCAAGTGCGTGCAGCAACTCTGTGAAGCTACAAGGATCTTTCGTTGCACGGCACGGCGCTCCCATTTTTAGCTCGTTTTTTCTGACTAACAATTCGTTCCGTGATTTTCGCAACCGTCTGTCCCGCGTTATTGACGACTCAAGATACCATCTGCGACCGCACAGCGGCCAACTTCGCGGCGACCCAGTTGGGCGACTGGCACCGCTCGCCGTCACACGGCTGCGGTGGAGAAAATTGGAATTATTTCCGCACTTTGAGTCTGATACTACAATTCATCGGACTCTTCCTGAAAACTTTGATTTCCTTCAAACTAAGACATCATATCGAATCTGAAACTGTTAAAGATGGTTCTAAAAATTAAAGCGAAACGCAAATCGTAATTATTTCATTAAACTTAGTGTAGGAACCGGAATCGAATGAAACCGTTTTGGTTCCAGTTTTTAAAAGGTCTACATAATTTTGTGGAACTTGCTACGCTGGGGTAATGTTTCGAGAAGGGGGTCGTGATTAAAACAAGCGGTATCTTGATTTTTCCAGAGAGCAGATATTTTGTTATCAGTTTTTTAAAATTTACACACATTAAACACATTAGAGAGCTTATGCACGACACGGCGGACAGTACTATCTATCTTCTGCGCATGCGCAGAATAAACAATTTATTTTTGCATCAAGGACCCCCAAAACGTTGATACACGACCCAATGTGAAAGGGAAGTAATTTAATACTATCTACATGCACAATAATTATCCACTTTTTTGGTATAAACGATCTACAAAACGGGTTTTTCTATCGAAAAATCGCCGTTTTTGGTTGGAGCATTACAATACCTTGTTTACACTACGTACGTAGTATGCGAGAAAGTGAAAAGTAGTAAAACCGTTTCAACCTTTTCAAAAAAGTAACCGAAACTAAAATCATTTCGCTTCAGTATTCCCACTGCATACAAAACTGTGATTGAAGAAGACTCAGCGGTTTCGACACTTGACATTCGCAGCGTGACGCACGCTGGGCCCAGGCGCAATGCACCGCAGGCAGTCACACAACAGAGAGCCGTTACGTTGCGCAAGCGGGTGGGTTCTATTAGCGACCTTGCCTCTGTAGGTGAGCGGGCGCGTTTCAAAACGCTGCGTAAACTCGCGGATCGCCTTTGCGAAAAAGTTGACGCGCAGTCGCTGCCGGGCAACGAACGTGCGGAAACTCATGTGGCACGCGGCCGCTTAGCTTTGAAGCAGCCCAGAAAATGAGTCAAGTTGCAAGCGCGTAAATTGTCCTCTTCTCTTCGCCGCGACTTCGGATTCTCTCCGCAGTGGCTTCCATTTGCTTGTAGGTCACTCGCTGAAATAAAATTATGAAATCTAGGAGTGGAACGAAATGAGTGCGGGCCCGCTCGCAAAACGTTTATCCGGGTCCCCTTTGTTAAAGTGTATAAGCAAACACAAGTAGGGTTAGTACCCTAAAAAATAAAAATATTCTTTAAGGAATTCATATTTATCAACTCCCTAATTCTCACTGCTATTTAAGCATTGTCGGCGACACACTCTTCTACACGTGGCAAGCCTCCAATATAAACAACAACAAAAGGCAGTTTGTATGTGTTTATTTTTAACAACGGTAAAGTGCTTTTAAACAGTTGTGAAAAAACCTGCCTTTATTACTTAATTTTATGAAATTAAGACTGTTATAAAACATAAATATATTGCTCACCTTTATTGATTTTGAAACAGGATTACATAAGCTACCGAAGCGGAAAAAAATCGTTCTTCTGGGAGTTGCTGTTTTAAATCTTTCATTGTATCAATTATCGCAAAGTATCAGAAGAAAGTATCAAGTAATTAAAATTTCTTACAATCGCACAACCTTCAGCCTAAAAATAGGCCCTCTTACGTTACGCCTGTGATGAAAACATCCTTCTCTAACACCGACTACTATCTGCAGGTAAGGTCATCCAAACCCGACATAAGAAGACCATAGGCGTGCGCACAGAGGGCGGAAATTTTGATGGGGACTCGTAGTCCTACGTAATAAATAATTTTATTTCCGTAAATATTTTTATTTCGTGATTTGCCCACTGACATTTTTGGGAATTTATACAGTTGGCATTTGACAAAGAAGCTATCCAAATCATTTGGCATCATTTAGATCTTTTTAAATTTTATTCAACTTGCATTTTTTATTTATGTAGTATGAAAATATATATGTAAACAAAAAAGTTTAATGTAAGAGGGGGCGCAGAGTGGGCCAAAAGTGTAGTTCCCTCCCGTTGTTTTGCACGCCGACGAAGACGAAACATGGCGGAACAGAAATGACGAAGAAAACCATGTAAGGGCGGTCAGGGTGACACTAGTTTCTGTGTGAAAAAAGAAAGGGAAGGAAACAAGGCAATACAAGAAGCATTTGACGTACGCGGATGCTGACAGCCCGAAGGCAAAAGAATGCAACTTTTTAAAACCCCGTGCGTGTGCGGTGCCACTCCAATAGGCGGACGCCAGCTTTCGCGCTATTAATACGCGAGCGGGGGAGGGGGAAGGGGGAAGGGGAGGCGCTGTACTTCGTGTGTGGGAGGCGGCGCGGATGGCAGATGGCAGAGCGGGAACACGGCCAGCGCCGTCACGAGTACGGGCACCACGCCCCCTTCCCCACAACACACGTTGGCTCTTCTTATAAAGAAGCCATTTCTCTTCTCTTCCCCTCATCCAGAGGTGCACCCACGATACAGGTAAGGCTCCCACAGACCGGCGCGGTAGATCCGCAGCGGGTGCGGAGCGGAAACTTCCGAGCTAGACGCGGTCGAGGAATTCGCAGTACCGTTCACACCGGAGCGTCAAGTATGAGTCAACGTTTGGTGACGGTTGGCAAGGTCGCTCGAACCAGAGGAGAGCGAGACTCCCGAACACGGGCGGCCTTCCGCGGAACTCGAGCTGCAGCGGAAGAAACGTGTCTGACTGCGTTACAAATTTCGCCGCCGATTAAACGCTGCCAATCCGTTCCTGCGACGCTCGCCTGCCGCGCAGGTCAGAACGTGCTCATAAGGCAACACATGACGCGAAACTTCCTCTGCGACCAATCCGCGTAGACTGCGGATCTTCCGCGGTCTGTGGGAGCCTGTATAGTGTCCAGCCAATTGATGTTTTTTTAAGAATTTTTCATTTACGCTGACTATAAAATGTATTTTTACTTGTTGACTTGTAAATAACATTAACAAATGATATATTGAATGACTTTCATTAGAATAGAAAATTAGTAAAAGCTATATTTTCGAATGTGCATCATTGGTGTCTGGGGAGGGGGCTGAACACCCGTGAGTCCCCCCCTCCCGGAGTGCGCCACTGCTCTCATCTAACCACTATTGGAATGGTTCATTTCAGAAACAACACAAGCTATTTTTTAATTATTTTGACTTTTTGTTAGAGTAGACACAGTAAATCTCCATGTGAATACATCGTTGAATGACAATCTAGCGTAAGTCAACCGATTTCGCATGATATTCGGAACAAAACCTCTAAAAAATTGGCACAATCTTTGTAACATATTAGAAGGTTGAAACTGAAAAATTACTGTTCACCGATTTATATCGATTATGAAAGAAGCCACTCAGTAAGTCTTATTACCTAAACTGTTTACCATCTTATATTATCTTTTGTCTACCCCTTGATTTATATTAAGTCATAAAAACTGTTATTTTGGTTCTTCTATAGCATCGGAGCAATGAACCTGAATAAGATATTTGGAATTTACATTCACTGGGGGTGAGGTGTTGCCTTCGCTGTTTGGATTCCGAATCCCGCGCGTCACCTCGCGGGTGGCCTCGTCGTTTGCAGAGGAGAAGCGCGTCCGCAGCAAGTGTTTATGGCTCTCTCCAGTCGATGAAATGCAGCAGAGGAAAATAACTGCAGCTGCTCATGATTTTTAACCCAAGCAACTACAGTCAACAGTTTTAACAGGTCTGAAACATTCTTCGCACGCTATGTAGTTTGCTTCATCTCTCGCGAAGAAGACGAAGAAAAGCGCCTCTTCACACAGACAAAGTCACTATGAAAACTTCATCAAGGAGATTTGTATATTTTCAGAAAAAAATGATGTTGTTCTAACATGATCGGAATAACTTATTAGAACATATATCATTTTCAATAGCTGAACTCTATTATAGCAAATACCATTAAATTCCCAACATAAGTACCAATATATACCGGATCTTAAACGTTTTAGAATTGGTGTGTGTTGTTCAACAGTTATTTAACTTCTAATGATACGTACTTTTTTTCACATGTTTTTTCATCAGAATTTCCTCATGCACTCTCAAAATCATATCTCCACATTCGTCCTATGTACCAATATAGTTTATATTTTCCAACGTAAAAATATAAAAATACCTCACCAAACCTAAATGATGTTTTTTAATTCTTAAAAATATTACGCGGACGGTGTAGTCGGGTAATGCCGCGCGTAGCGGTTTCTGCTCGCCGGTGGCGCGAAGTGCCGATAAAAAGGCGAAGCGTCCGTGTTAACTGAGCTTCCGCGTATGGAGGTCACGGCGTCGACATTAATTGGAAATGGAGTAGTCATAACGCCGTAATGACGCGGGCGCCGAGGGAGCTGCAGCGGCGCGGCGCTGCGTTCCGCTCGGTCAAGTGTCAGACGGGGACACCGTCGCCATGCGCCGCGCAGTGGGCGCAAATGCGGCGCTGCATTTCACACGCTACAAGGCTGCTTGCTAGTGGTTCCGGCGCGTCAACTACTATGGTCATTAGTCCCGTAAGTTTGGTTGACTGTTGGCGATTCCTGGCGCGTCAACTACGGTGGTCATTAGTCCCGTAAGGTTGGTTGGTTGTTAGTGATTCCGGGCGCGTCAACTACGGTAGTCATTAGTCCCGTAAGGTTGGTTGGTTAGTGATTCTCGGCGCGTCAACTACTGTGGTCACTAGTCCCGTACGTTTGGTTGATTGTTAGTGATTCTGGGCGCGTCAACTACGGTGGTCATTAGTCCCGTAAGGTTGGTTGGTGGTTAGTGATTCCGGGCGCGTCAACTACGGTGGTCATTAGTCCCGTAAGGTTGGTTGGTGGTTAGTGATTCCGGGCGCGTCAACTACGGTGGTAATTAGTCCCGTAAGGTTGGTTGGTGGTTAGTGATTCCGGGCGCGTCAACTACGGTGGTCATTAGTCCCGTAAGGTTGGTTGCGGTTAGTGATTCCGGGCGCGTCAACTACTGTGGTCATTAGTCCCGGTAAGGTTGGTTGGTGGTTAGTGATTCCGGGTGCGTCAACTACGGTGGCTTCATGGTCCCAAGGTAAGGTTGGTTGGTGGTTAGCGATTCCTGGCGCGTCAACTACGGTGGTCATTAGTCCCGTGTTGGTTGGTGGTTAGTATTCCGGGCGCGTCAACCATTGTGGTCATTAGTCCCGGGTAAGGTTGGTTGGTGGTTAGTGATTCCGGGCGCGTCAACTACGGTGGTCATTAGTCCCGTAAGGTTGGTTGATTGTTAGTGATTCTGGGCGCGTCAACTACGGTGGTCATTAGTCCCGTAAGGTTAGTTGGTGGTTAGTGATTCCGGGCGCGTCAACTACGGTGGTCATTAGTCCCGTAAGGTTGGTTGGTGGTTAGTGATTCCGGGCGCGTCAACTACGGTGGTAATTAGTCCCGTAAGGTTGGTTGGTTAGTGATTCTCGGCGCGTCAACTACTGTGGTCATTAGTCCCGTAAGGTTGGTTGATTGTTTGTGATTCCGGGCGCGTCAACTACTGTGGCCATTGGTCCTGTAAGGTTGGTTGGTTGGTTGGTTGGTTGCTAGTGATTCGGGGCGCGTCACTGAGATTATTAGTCCAGTACGTGTAGTGCGTGCTTTTGCTCGAGAGGTGTCGGTGTCCATCCCCCTGCTGGATGGCGAGATCCGGCGCCGACCCACCGTCGGTTAGCGGGGTTCCCCGCAACCAGGTATCTCCCACCAGCGGGACATCGTCCCAGCTGGGACAAGCTCTAAGCTCTTGACTGGTCTCCTGGCAAATGTGATAGTTACACGTTAGAATAATTCATCCAAAATGTCAATGCAAAGTAACAGAATTATTTTTAATCTACGATCTCAAGTAATTATTTAAAAAAAAATGAAATTGGAGACGAAGTTGCCTACATATTTAATTATTTTCATTATTATCAATATCGTGCTGTTTAATAAGCAGCTAGAAATGTTTAAAATACTATTTACTGTTCCTTTTTATTCATTGAGTAAATTGTATGTAAAACCTTTTTTCAGTGTATTTTACGAATATATTTTTATGTCTATCCTTCCGAAAATTGGAGAAATAAACATTTTTTGAGAATTAATGACAAATTATTAAATTTATATTTTTCGGGATATTTGAATGAATACATAGACATAGCGTTTAAATGGACATATTGTTTCCGTAAACATTCGAACTTGGCTCTTCGAACCACAAAAAACTGCAAAATTTTTAAGTAAGATCTATCTTTCCATTGAAATGACATGAATGATTTTTTTTTACTTTAATGCCGTGTTTGGCGTGATTTTTCCATACAAAATATGTGATCAAAAGATGGTGTACAACATCACGCACCAGGTATTTCCTTTTTTCCTTTCAATGCGATAATTTGAGCCCACTGTGCGTTGCTCAGCGACTGGGCAAAAACTGCGAGCAGCTGCCTGCGCCGTGCGGTATCCTGCTGGATGCCAACATGGGCATTCGATATCTGAAAAGTCAAGAGATCAGCCTGCTGACGAAAGTAGGTCTTCTTTCTGAGTACCCGTTTCCTCGCACACGATGCCTCGCGTGTGCATGTGTACATCGAATGTAAATAAAAACATTCAGGAAGCGCTTTTTTAAAAGCACATGGCCACAAACGAAGAAAAAATATTAAGCATCTGAAATGTACGTGAAACAAGAAATATGTATTGACGTATGCGGAATAAGAATTTTTTTAAGCATTTCAGCAAGGTTTGCTAACTGGTAACGCATATGTATACACGTAGAACCGAGAGGTACTGAGTTACCGTTATATCGATAGGACAGAACGACTCTTACCTTCCCTCGTACATAATCGATATATCAAAAGGAACTTTTTGAGAGTATCATTTTTGGTGTAGAGAGATTATATCGATTAGCGAAGGTATGATGTTCTAAATCCTAAGGCTTTTTAATCACAGTGAAAACAACGAGTTCTAGCACATGTACTACAATTTCAGGGCGAAGAGTAGCCTTCATTGTAGTCAAGGTATAAATACATAATTGTTGCATAAACGTGTCTAAATACATGCTCGTTTGAACACAAACTATTTTTAGAAAATCGTTTTCGACGAGATAACTAAGAAACAATTTACAGCATGAACTGCATAATTATCGTTGTAGAGAGTGTTGACTTCCCAAAGCCCGCAAACTCTTTTACTCAGATGAAAAGCCAGAATCGCGGATGACATATTCAAGTAGCAGGGAATAGCAATCCTCCGGCCATATTGTTTACATAATACAAATTTACGAGCTTCCAAGCGGGGCGCGCCGCAGCAGAAGTGAAGGAGGTCAATTGGCGCCAGTCGGCAGAGCGAAGCGCGCGCGCGAGTGGCTCAGTGACAGCGGCCGCCTGGCGACGGGTCCAGGGTTCGCGCCCCGCCGCCCCCGCCACTTGAACCCGTCCCTCCCCGGCTCCACGACGCGGATGAGAAATCCACGCCGCAGGCGCCGCCGGTCGGGAATCATGCGTCTCTATTAATGAGCCAGAGCAGCAGCTGCGGGGCACCCTCAAGTATATGCAGGCAATGCCCTCCTGCTCCTTCCAGGTAACTATATTTCACTCCGGATATAGTGAACTCGGATTAAGTGAACTCGGATAAAGTGAACTCGAATATAGTGAACTATAGTGAACTCGGATATAGTATAGTGAACTCGGATATAGTGAACTCGGATATAGTGAACTCGGATATAGTAAACTCGGATATAGTGAACTCGGGTATAGTGAACTCAGGTTTAGTGAACTCGGGTATAGTGAACTCGGATATAGTGAACTCGGGTATAGTGAACTCGGGTATAGTGAACTCGGGTATAGTGAACTCGGGTATAGTGAACTCGGGTATAGTGAACTCGGGTATAGTGAACCCGGGTATAGTGAACTCGGGTATAGTGAACTCGGGTATAGTGAACTCGGGTATAGTGAACTCGGGTATAGTGAACTCGGGTATAGTGAACTCGGGTATAGTGAACTCGGGTATAGTGAACTCGGGTATAGTGAACTCGGGTATAGTGAACTCGGGTATAGTGAACTCGGGTATAGTGAACTCGGGTATAGTGAATTCGGGTATAGTGAACTCGGGTATAGTGAACTCTTAGTTATAGTGAATTTAAGTCATTAGTCCCATTTCAATTACATTACAAATAAGTATAAGAAGATTCGGTTATAGTGAACTTGAACCTCGGCTATAGTGAACGTAGGAAATTCTACAATTTCCTCCTGAAAAAGACCATATCACCTCTGTGCCACAAATTCCAACACTAGGCAGCTTGAAAAGAAAATTCGGCCATTTGTCATAAGAAGTCTTCCCTGAGGTGATGGTAGGGGACCCGGAATGGACACCTTACTGATGACCTTATGCTGCTCGTGTTGTTTTCAGTTCGTGCTATTGATGTTTTTTGCGCTATCCCTATATTACTAAAATAAATAGTTAAGGAGAAATTCTATTTAATTTCGAAATCATCGGATATAGTGATCCTGGGATATAGCGAACCAAACCTGTTAGTCCCCAGACGTTCACTATAACCGGAGTGGACTGTACTGAACTGGCTGGGAGACGCCGCGTCCTCGGCACAGGTGTCAACGTTTTGGCGGCCATTTACGACCTTCCTCAGAGTAAAATGCGATCGTTGGCACCTGTGCCTAGGACCCGGCGTCTCCTGGACAGCTAAGCAGTCACCGACTCTGGTTGCGGCAGCCCATACTCTCTTTTTCCACGTATTTCTCTTATTATTGTATGTACCTACTAGGTAAGATGACTCCGCCACTTTTAACATCATTCTGATGTTGTTGCTTTTTAATTTGAGTTTTTAATTAGATTGGAAGGATACAAAAACACCACCCCCACCCGCACACCGAGGCGCGGCAAATTCCTCGCTTGTCCTTAGGGTTGACAGGAGGAGCATAACCAAGATTGACGGACGGACCCACGCAGGTTATCTGGTTACAGTGCACAGGATTTACTTATCGTATGTCATGATCATCATGTCAGTAAGTATCGTCGTAGTTCCGAAGTCACAAACCTCAATATGGCTGCCTTCGAGTCTCTCCGGTAGGGCGTTTCTGTTGAGAAAAAACGATGGTGATAAGGCAATATATCACGTTGACAATCGAGTAATAAGCTTGCAAATGGAGAAGGGGTGGAATGGGATAGACTGGAAACGACAGAACCCCGAGAAACCCTGCCGCGAGCCAACTTCGTTCATCACAGATTCTGCTTGGATGAAATGTCGGCTCCAAGCGTAGCAATGTCACCGCCATACACCATGGGTTGCTCCAATTCTCTTATTGACACAGAACGCTTTTTCAATCTGTCAATCAAGTAATTAACTATTACACTTTCAATGTTAATTATCTTATTAATTACGATTATCTTATTACGATAAATGAGGAAATACTATGAAATTTATAAAAAAAGTATTGGTTTTAATTCGACCTCGAATGGGTTGATAACATTTTCATTGCGGACCCAATGAACAAGTGTTAAAGAGCAATTTCAATCATTACATCTCACTGAACTAGGCAACTTGATTTTCATATCACAATGAGACATCGCTGACACTTTTACCGAGGCAAAATCCAGAAAGAAGGATATGAAATAAACTGTTAAAGCACTTTGCAAAGGACACAAACAGTGCAGAGAACGCAGAATCCAATCGTAACCTCCTTGCTGCCGAAGACAATCCCGCTTCCATACGCAAAGCTTATCAGCTTACCTAAATTCCAAGAATTCGAATCGATAGCAAAGGTCACTAATCGATCGGTCACGACAGAAGAAACGTTACGTCTTTAATAAGAGCTCCGTCTTGCGAAAGCTTCGGCCCACAAAAACCATAAATTTCCCGCCACCGCTGGATACCTGATTTCGGAGAACAAAAGGTAAACGGCCGAGACAGGGGAAGGGGCCGACGCGAAACGTCGATTAGTCGAAGTCGAGTCTGAGGCGAAAGGCCCCGCGCGGCGTGCGCTGGGGCGTCTGATAGCTGGCCACCCACTACGCGGGTCACGGCTGCGCTGCCAGGGCACACACACTTCGATTTGCAGGGCAATCCTTTTCTGTTCTTCTACAAACCCACTTCATTACATCAAAAGTTGTTCTTACATAAACAAAATGTGGTAAAATTTTTAGAGGTCCTACATTTTAATAAAGAATATTTTTGGATTAAAAAAAAACAACAACCGGGAGTGGTAGCTCAGTGCATCAACTGATGTCACTGTAGCGCCTCTGACCGGGAGGTCCTAGGTTCGAGTCCTGACGACGGCAGAATTTTCGACACTAGCTTTTCAGCTAGGTCGAATTCAGTCGCTGTCTGGAGGAGAATTCTCGCGGCCGGCTGCTCTGATCGGTCGTATTCCATGGTTTCTCCGATCAACACCAGGCGAATGCCTGGGCAGTACCCTACCAAACGGGCCACGGACCGCGCGCGATCTTTCCTTCCTCTTCCTTGTCCTGTCCTATCCGCTCCCCTCACACACACATTTACTCTAACATGCACTACACTACCACATATTCCGGGAGACCGGTCGGGAGCTTAGAGCTTCTCCCGGCTGGGCGGTGCCCCGCTTGGGGGAGAGTCCTGGTTAGGGGGAAACACCGCTAGCCGACTGTAGGTCGGCGCCGATCTCGCCATCAAGCGGGGAAAGATGACCGACATCTCCCGAGAGAAAACATGCATTACATTAACGGGACTAATGACCAAAGCAGTTGACGCGCCCGAAAACAAGAAAAAATCAATCAATTAAAAAAAATTGTTCTAGTTCTTCGTACTAATAGTTGGCCTAATTTAATGTTTTAGTTTTTTAGGGTACGTTTCCATTAAAACTACAGCGTTTGAATTCTGTACCAAACCGGATTGAAGGTCTTGGTCCTGACATGTCGTTCATAGAATGTTATATTTTTATTTGGATTTGGATAACCAACATTCTTACATGTCTTGCGAATACTGCTACAATTGTGATTTAATATTTTTTCCGTAAATGGCTAATAAATAGCAACTGTTTTTAGCTGTAGGTTTATTGCAGGTTGTACCTCATGTATAATGAGTAAATACAGGTAGGCTACTATTGGTAATGAGCTTTACAAGTAAAGGCTGGGATGAGATAATATGGACAGAAATTGCAATATTAGAATATTACACAACTGTTTCTAATGCAAGATCGCATGTTCTATTGTAGCACCATTAGTTTCTTCTAATGTAATAGTTTTCAGCATTTCCATTTTTTTTGTCTGTATGATTTCTGTTTACAAAACCCACAAGTGCCCTCACATTTTGTGTATTGGATACGGAGAGAGCATTTCCATGCTTTCGACCACATGATTTACAAATGCACCATTCCCCAAATCTTCCTCCTCAACAATCTAAACACAATCGCTAAGCTCAGTTACATAAGTAGGAATATTAAAGTTCTTCTTTCAAATGAGAAAGCAACATGAAGTAAAAAAGGGTTACAATAAAGGAGACACCGAAAATCCAACAAACAATAAATATCAATTTTTCTTTTTATTAATTGATATCATTCATTTGCTTTCCTTTCGATCTCTACAAATAAATTGTGAGTTTGTTCATACTAACAATTATTGCTAATTAAAGAGACTCCTAAATTAATTTTCACTGTTCGGATATGAAACCAACGCTGATAAATTTTAATTATTTGACGGGAAAGTCGTGCGGCACTGTTTAAATCGTTCGGTAAATGTTGACAAATTCGCAATCTGAGATGCCGACAGTGGGTGCTATGTGCCAGCGTCGGAAGCCGGGCGCGGGCGGGCAGGGGGTGGGGGGATCACGAGCCGCTGAGTCGCGGGGCCGCCGCGGGGCGCGCTGACGTCAGAGGCCGGCGGCGGCGGGCGCCCGTCCCGCGCCATTGTACAAGCGCGCGCGCGCGAATGAGCCTTCGACGGAAGACTCTTCGCAATTGGAATCGACGACAAACTAATCAAATTTGCGCTCAGAACGGTATTTGATAAATGCTAGACGCAAGTCAGTGTATTTTTCCAAAATAACAAAGAGAAAATGTCCGGTAAAAATATAGAAACGAAATTTCTCAACATTTGACATCACGAACGAGAATTTGAGAAGAAATAGAATAAGAAACTTTCGATTCCGAGGTACAAAAGAAGAGTTATTGAACTGCAAAAAAACAGAAATGAACTGTTCACAGGAAAATAAGTTAGCGGTGAAGATTTAACTACGTAGAAGCGTTTCAACATGTATGACACGACCAGTGTACGGCATCATATGACCCTATTTACGAAACGTCACTAAAAATACCACGAGAGTTACTTAATCTTTTTTTTTCATTATGAACAACCGCCATTAATTTCGCGTTATAATTCCCGGACCAGGATTCCCTGTGGCCTCAATAATCTCTTGTAAAGCGCATCGAATAAAAAGATTGTTAAGTTATCAGAACGTGATTGATTTACGACGCTCGTCTGCTCACGTCGCAAGCAAGAAGTGAACACGGGAGATTCTCCTGAAACATTACACTTCAAGTAGCGACCCGGTACGCCTTGTTCGTTCCCGGCCACCGCCGCCGCCGCCGCCGCCCAACTCTCGTTCCGAGTTTTTTGCTTCTATTTGCACAGCGTTTGCTCGCGTTGGGGCCAAACTGCGGTGATCGCGCGGAGTTCTCGCCCGTCAATCCGCCTCTCAAAAAAGCCATTAGGCGGCGTCAACGTCAGCGCTAACGAGCCACGCCGCGCGCATGCGCAGTTCGCGGAAGCCCCCTCCCCCACCCACACCCCCACCCCCGGCTTCGGAAGTTGGAGGCGCCGCTGCGGGCGTACACACTATAATGCGATTTTTACAAAGCTCACTGTGACATTTCACCAGCCGTTACGGTGCCATTCATTTGGGACCTTACACGTCACTATGGTCGCGTTCAACCTTCCGATTGGATGGCACCGATACAGCGGATTTACTTTACAGGCAGCAATGTAAAAACCGCAGTATACATCCCGCAGTCAATTTTTCCTTAGCCGTTTATCTACCTCCGCAAAAATGCATAGTCATAGGACTGCATCCCTGCAACAAAAAAATCTCCTATTGTCGAATAATCGTATTGTTTTTGAAACGCGGTTTAAGCATATAATATCTTCTAAGGGCAGAAAGAACATCATTTTCGTATTTCTAACGAAACTGTATGGGAAATGTGAGAAGTACAGAAGTGACTTGTGAACAATGTTTCCAGAAAACATTTCATCAAAACAACCGAACACTAATGAATTGCTTGCCTTGGTGAATATTTGTGAGTTTCTTCTGTAAGTTTTTTTCATTTTGGAAGAGTGTATTGTCTATTTTAACAAGTCTGTTGCATTGGTTATGGAAACGTTACGCTTTAATGTTATGTCACCACAGCAATGGCCTATTATATGGCTTCTTATAAGTTGGTCATTCTCTTTCACTGTCTGTTAATTAGAATTACCGCTGGGTTTTAAATTTAAAACAAGAGACATTGAAGAAATATGGACAAATCCATCAAACTACCGAAGAGAAGTAACAAGAGACAAGCGGCAGAACTGCACAAGCAACAAATAATCGAGAACTGCGCGCTTATAGTTAGCCTAAGGGTCAGGGGGAGTGCAGTCCTTGATCCAATCGTGAGAACTAGCTAGCGAGAGCGCACGGATGGTGGTTTGAAAGTCGCACGTTTGATAGAAGAAGCGTGGATCAATCACACCTGACTTATGTATTACACTGCCACAAACATCAGATTCGCTCTTCTACAAGATTCATCACACTCCCACACGAATGCAAAACAGTTAAGACATTTGGACAAGGAGATATCAAAGACTCAGGAAGGCAAATGAAGAATTTAAAACAGTCTAAAGAGGAGAAGCCCCTCACCCCCGAAGAATTGAATGCCGAATCTTTCGTTCCAATAGACTTGCTGGCAGTGGACCAATTAAAAGAAAAACTGCGTAGAGAAAACGAGAGAGAAAACTATAGAGCGTAGTGGGATGGTCAGTTCATCGCGAAGAGTCCCCATGGGTGCGTTCATCTGTTCCGGGTGCCCCCCCCCCCGGCGTTAAATCGCCGGTTCGCGTGCTTCTCCGAGATCCCATCTGCCCGCGCTTCTCCAAGCATTTAACTTCCTTTTTATTGGGCCCCTGCGCGGTCTATCGCTAAGCGACTGGTTTACGATTGCGAGGCGCGTGTGCAGCCGAATGCCGCTAACGGCCCCTCGCGCCTTCGCACGCCCTCAGGCGGCGCAGCCCGGACACGACCTCGGGCGCTCGGCCACAACAGAATATCCATGTTGCCAAGAAGCCATGTTCAAAATTAAAACACCGACGTTAATGATACATCGGCCGAAATCCATGGATGATTTTAAACATCGATATTTTAATTGTTCTTGTTGCTAAGAAGCGATATTCAAAATTAAAATATCGATGTTAATGATACATCGCGCGAAATCTATCGATGATTTTAAACATCGATATTTTAATTGTTCTTGTTGCCAAGAAGCGATGTTCAAAATTAAAACGTCGATGTTAATGATACATTGGCCGAAATCCATGGATGATTTCAAAAATATCGATATTTTAAAGCTGGTTTAGTAACCTCTAACCTTAAACTCGTGCGCAACAAAATTTAATTTGACAACGGATGTCTATATAAATTTATAATTAAAATTGAAATGAGGACAAAGTTAAAACGGCGAAATTCGAGGAAAGGCGAAAGATATACCAGGGTATCAGGATCATTTCGGGCGAGAGAGAGAAGGCTCCTACTTGAAGCCACTACAAGCCACGTAAGTGTGATTCGAACCATAAAAAGCCTACGGTATCATCAATTATTATTTCATATTTTAACCTTTATAAAATTGTGATTGTGTGAATTTTTCATCCACGGCCAAAATATTGAAAACGTAAAAACATGGAGTCCAAAACATCGACTTCAGTACATCGATACTTACAACACTGATATTTTTATAGAAACTAAAATTGTTTTAAAAACGTTTCGACATATATGACGCAACCCTATCGCGCAGCACATTGGCACAGCCAAAGATGCAACAATATCACACATCGTTCATGTACAAGGAGTGACTCATCTCAAAAATCCTTGTTTTGGTGAAGTGATGTTTAGAAAAACATGTTTTAAAAGACGTCGTTCGCGAAACACGGTTTCTCGTGCTTGTTTTCCGTGTGCGAAACAAATATATTTTTCATTCAAACAGAGTGCAAAACATTACGAGTCGTGCGTAAAACATCGCGAAGCGTATGTGAAACATCTTTCGCGCACGGGGTGTTACAGAATAGTGTATGCAACACGTGCGCGAGGTGATCCTCGCTCAATCATCTTTTCTCACCCAAGCGCAGGGAGGGTGACAAACTCGACACGTGCGCGAATCATCTGCTTCGCGCACGTGTTACGTAACTCACTATTTCATTACTACGAAAACATTGTTAAAGGTAGTTCACAAGAAAGCCGGAATGTATAGTAAAACACTTTGTCTTTGGCTGGGAAATAACGTCATTATTCACGTTAAAACCCTTTTGTGGCAAAATGGCAATTTCTGATGTCACTTTTCTTGTGCATGAAGAGGACTACACTTATAATATTATTGTAAAATGAAATATTCTCTTTTTCTCTCGCCCTATACGACTACGGGAGCGCAGACAGGCGACAGTAGTTCACAAAAGAGAACGCAGTAGCTGTGCTCTATGAACTGCAATCGAGATATAAATCTCTATGAAAGCAATTAAGTACTCCAACATTCTCGCGTCCGCACTTAATGTCTCCGGAGCTGTTAGAAGCAGGCGTGTCAACACAAACGCTAAAGAACTGCCGTAGCGAAAACGACACCTTCTCATTAAAAGGCCATTACGCGGTGCGGTGCGGTGCGGTGCGGCGCGGGGGACAACACCTGTCGCGCCGGAAAAGCTCCGCTTCCGACTGCACTCCACGCCGCGGTGGCGGCGGGGGTGGGGTGGTGGGTGGTGGGAGAGGGGAACGGTACGAGCGCGTGACGCGCGGGTGGCGGAGGAGAGACGCCGTGCGAGGGGTCGGATGACGGGCGCGAAATGAGACCGGTATTCCCGCTACAAGAAGACGTAATAAGAGAGACGTGGTAGGAGAGAACGGGTATTAGGGGTGGTATGCGAATCGTAATTCGATGGATGCGGCGAGTGAGCTAACGTTCTCAGGAACGTCATTCCACGGGCTTGGTGCAGGAAGACAAGACTGTTTGATTTTTCAGGGAATGCACTGTGGCAGAGAATATCAGAGTTTGATAGGGTGTCAGCGAAAGGAGTAAAGTTGATGACAATGAAGGCGACGGAAGGGATGCAAGAGAAAAATATACGTAAGTAAACAACTTCCAAAAGTAAGGAAGATAGACCTCTAGAGCGAGACTACAATTGCGAAACGAATTTTCAAGTTAAAAACGAGAAGATAAGAAGGAATGGACTGAAGAGCTGCTAAGATTCAACTCAAAGAGGGTAAAATTAAAAGGGAAAAGGCGACGCGAAGAAGTTGGTTATGAGATGGACCACAAGGAGGGCGAGTGGATGGACGAGAAGGATGTGGGAGGGGAAGTGTACGTATTAATACTGCAGAAGAGGTGACATGAGGTAGGAAGGCGTGGGACATGGCGAAGGGCAGAATAAATTAGAAAAGAGCAGTGAAGCACCCGCCGGAGGAGAGAGGGCGTGTGATGAGCAGGAAAAGGTCTCAGGAAGGAGGAGGAGGACGGGGCGGGGCGGGGCGGGGCGGTCAGGCACCTCGGAAGCAGGGGGTCGGCGCTCCCGCACCGCTAGCGGAGGCGTGACATCACTTCCGGTGGGCGTCTGCCGCGCTCCCGCTGCGCGTGCTCCGCTCCGGCGCGCGCCACGAGGCGTGCGCGTGCGCGGGGAGGGAGTGCGGGAGGGGGCGAGGGCGGAGGAGGGGGCGTGGGCGGGGAGGGAGCGGAGGTGCGGCGAGGGCGGAGGAAAGCGGAAGTGAGTGAGGCGCGGGCGGGACGGCGGCAGTGGGGTGGCGACGGGGGTGGAAATGGGGACGAGGGCAGAAGCGGGAATGGCGGTGGGGAGAGGGCAGAGGTGGGGCGGTGGTGGGACGGCGGGGTGGCGGCAGCGGGGCCGGCGGCGGGGACAGGGGTGAGAGCGAGGGGGGGCGGGGACGGAGGTGGTAGGGGTGTGGCGATGGCTGGTGCAGGAGCAGGGGTATGGGCGTGGGCGGCGGCGGGCCGAGGGAAGGCGAGGGGCGGCGCCCTGCTCAACTGAGCCCGAGGGCCCTCGCCGCTCTCATGCCCCCACTCGAGCGCCCGGCCTGCGCGCAAGCAATTGCACTCTTCCACGGGCGCCAAGTGAATGGGGGAGTCATTCAGCTATTCCTTTTCTTTCAGGCGTGGTATCTCCCAAGGAATGCACGAGACCAATTAGGACGAACTGGCATTCTTAGACAAACACAAATCAACGTTCATTGCGATAACAGGTTCAATGCGACTTCACTTTAGCTTCCGCCAACTTCAAGAAAAAACTAAAGAAATGAAAACACTCGAGAATTGCACGTTCGGAGACTCACAAAGACTGTTTCCATGGTTTGCGAATGACTAAAGTGAGTTAAAACAAACCGTCTCTCATGTTTATAAGATGAGAAGGCTCTGAGATCCCCCATCTATTCTATGCCCTTCGCTGCGACTGAGACTGTCACCTATTGACGGTGCACTCCGAGAAACGCGAGCCAGAGGAAGATCGATTTCTTGCGATATACAGGTGGAAGCGGACCAATTGCGCTAAAGGGTCTGCGTATAACACTAAGGCTGAAATCACATTTATGCACAGTTCTTCAAGCTTACTAAAGTGTATCCTTACATCTGAGTTCTCAACGCTTCTTTCCAAAAGAGGAATAACACTTTCAACGATCATTTAGGAGATATTTGGAGATATTGTCGGAGTAACCTCGAAAACTGAAGCGAACCGTTACCACTGACACACGCGCCCTACTCTCATCTTCACGTAAGCCCTCTAGTGGTCTGCCTTCGGCGAGTAATAGAGAAGGTCAGCGTGCTTTGAAAACGTCCATCAATGTCTTAATTTTTTTTTTAATTTGCACGAGAGGCTACAGTTTCCAATTGGCTCTCTAATGCTAAGTACCCACTGGCAAGTTTCGTTTAGTGAACCTATCTCGCGCAATTCTACCTCATTGTTACCTGCACAACGAGGAACAATGCGGCTACGACAGATTTACCACCCACGCGACGCAAGCCAGGCTCGCGAGCGCGGTTTGTCCTTGGAGTGTAGGCGAACCGACGTTCTGCAGCGGTAAGTGTGCGTTGACGTTGGAAAACGGTAAAAGCAACGATAAAATAATAGGAACGAAAACAAATGTGTTTATGCTGACCGCAAAGCAGTTTGTGAACCAGCGCTGAGACCATTGTTCGGAGCTGGGAAAAAGCAATGGGTGATTTTCGCCGCTAGTGTCACAGCCCCAAATATAACGCATTGTATTTAAAATGAATGTTGAAAATCAGTTGCCTTTCTGAAAGAGTCAGTATGGCACTAAACAGGTAAAAATGACTAGAGCAGGTTCTATTGGATACATTGTGAGATAAAGTCGCCCCCCAAATGAGAACAATACGTAAATTTTAGAGGTTAGGTTGCATTTTGATATCCTCCATGATTCCGGTGCACACTCTAGATCACACATGCGAATAATTATTGGAAGGCTGTCACTTGGTTTGTTATTATGTGGAAAAAGAAGCGCCTCGTGCGGAGCGCCCGCGCATGCGCAGATGCGCCCTCGCTTCGGACCTGCTGCCTCCATCCCTCGTCTCTCGATGATCTCAGCGTCTGTCGTCGCTCGACTTAAACGCGGCTCTGGAGGCTCCGGGCGAAACCGCACGCGCTGGGAAAACCCACCCACCCACCCACCCACCCGCCCGCGCCGCCGCCCTGAAACACTGGGCGTCGACGAGCAGCGCCGCGCCAGCACACTTCCATTCGGCAACGAGCGGACAACCCCACAACTCAAAACTACGAAAACATGGGCCTCTAACGAGTGATTAGG
This sequence comes from Teleogryllus occipitalis, assembly GCA_011170035.1. Lineage (NCBI taxonomy): Eukaryota > Metazoa > Arthropoda > Insecta > Orthoptera > Gryllidae > Teleogryllus > Teleogryllus occipitalis. Next base: position 79,640 of record BLKR01001670.1, on the reverse strand, counting down.
TATTGGGAACAGAGAGACAGAAACAATCGGAGACAGACAGGCAAACAGACGTTTTGCCCTCAATCGATTTGTCGGTAGCGATGACCACAAAACGTAGAATCTGACTACACGACGTGTTAGAGGAATTCATTTACTACAAGAACAAATTTTATCTACTTTTTCGACACCACGGCGCCAAAATACGAGCTTTTTTTATTTTCAACGTATCCAAAGAAAAGTTTCCTTTTCTCAGTACTTGTCGACTGCCCATTGATACTACTGTAGTCTAGTGCGCGAAATAGCAAGAACGAAATTTAACTTAAACGGAAGCTACTCAAGGAAATCCATAAACCACTTCATGACCACTTGCCGGGCAAATGTAAGCGTTTCAACACGACGTTTGGCCAGTTTTACACACAGTTGAACTCGCAAAATATTAAAAAATGCCAAATTCAGGAAGACATTATGTTTACAAAAACATTTAACTATAATAATTGAGTACAATACATGTATTTCATTATTTGGCGAGGTAATTGGAAGATGTACACAATTCAGAAACATTGCAATGTTTTAACGATTTTTTAAACTGGCCCCTGGCCGAAGGGATAAAAGACAATGACTACATAAAAAAAGAATTTCTCCAGAGAATTACTCCAAGCGTTCAATGCCCCCAAAAGGTTTAGAGACGCGTGGCGAAGGTGCAACAAATTAAAAAAATATTCAAATAAAATACGAAAACTTATAATTGTTTCTACCGAAATATTCACCAAAATATCAAATTTAATTACAGAAAAAGAACGAAAAACAACAAAAGTACAAAATAAACTGACAATAAAATACGATCTTCATTTTCTGGCAACCTGCTGCTCTCTTCAATCACTGTCAGGTGTATTCCCAGGAATCCAACACACGGGTCAAGGTCTGCACCGTTCTTCCCTTCCTCGTCTCTGCGCCTTTTTTCTCCCCTAAACTCTAAGCATACACTTTCACTTACAGTTACAAGCACTGCTCTAGCACTCATGGCAGATCAGGCCATATCCCAGCTGAGGCGGTTCTCCTTTGAGGGGACATTCCTGGTGCGGGAAACCACCGCAGGCTGACGTGATCGGCGTCGGATCTCATCAATCACTGGGGAAGAATACTCCTTCCTCCCAAGATAAAATGTTCATTATGAGAACGGGACGAAGTACAAAATAAGTTTACAATAAAATTCAAACTTGTTTTCCTACTTTACTTCAAGTTTCGGTTTTGTTACGTTATTAGACACATGCAATAATATTAACGAATATTTATGATATTGGTATTGTTATACAAGTCTGATAACGTACGAGGGGGAGGAGGTTCATCTTTGGATGTACCACGTATACAATTTATAGTTATTGAATTACTTAAACTTTATTTTTCGAATGATAAAAGTTAATTCTTTATGTGAACTAAAGTTAAAAAGTAATATTCTTCAATAAAACCCAAAAATATACACTGGGTACTCCCCCCCCCCTGATTTTTTCCAACCAACTAATACCGTCATAGTTCTATTTGATCACTACACGCTTATACTCTACGCACGATCTTTATCATGGCGTCGACTGTGTTTCTGCAAGCATTAACCAGCTCCCAACAAGAACCGTCGAGTGCAGCACAAAGAGATCCACATAAACCCCGATGACAAACAGGCGCGTTGGACTGCGGCCAGGGAGAGAAAGTCCGCCCCCTCCACCTCCATGGCGGCGCATACCCCCAGCCCACAGAGGCGCCCCGCACGCTGCTCCCAGCCGCGCCAGCCAAACAGGCTGCTTTCAACTTATTCTTACTGTATATTGTGAAAACTTAAAAAGAATGAGAAACTATAAAATAAATATATTTCATACATTTTTCAGACGCCTTAAAAGTTGAACGTTTCGGCCGAATAACATTTTGTGCCCACCAGGAATACTCTAATCCTTAATTGTTAATAATATTTTAGTCTAATAATATTTTCAATTTTTAGTACTCATATGTAATTTGTTTGTAGATTTTAAAATGCATTTTAAAACTTTCCAATGGATATTTTCTATTGCCCAGCAACGACTACAGTTTATCTAAACTGTAATTTGTTTAAAGTAAATGTTGGCGGTTATTTTAAAAAGAAAACACTTTCAGGAAAATAATAATAATATGAAAAGTAAATAACATATTTCCGTTGAAATAAACAACTCGAACCTATCCCTTAAAAAACGTATTTCAAAAGACAGTTACAAAAAAAAGAAAGACAGAAAAAATACTTTTATTTGTGAATAATATATACTATGCCATTTTTCATTACTTGGCTTTACAAATTATGTCCAATAAATGTCGTCCTCCATTGTTGACATACTGATGAAGTCTGAGGGAAAGGAGGTCTTTTTACAGGAAGTAGTAGACGGAATGGAAAAATTGCACAATTTTTCACTGTCGTAATTTTGACATTACTGTAAATACAAAATATGTTTAATATTTTATATTACCATTACCTACAATTAAAAATTTATTGACATATCAGCACATTTTACAGTAAACTTGTACTAGCAGACATTTTAAAACGTGACGCGCGCATTTCGTCCCATCCCCCGTCCTCTGTTTTCCTTTCGACGCCGCACATCTCCGTGCGCATGCGCTGCGAAAGCCGTGGCGCTTGGCGCAAACTAAAAATCATGTGGCGCACTGCGCAACGGTCCACGGGGAGTGCACCTGGAGAGCTCAGGTGAGACGAAGGTGTTAGCAGCCATAAAGGACTCTAACTAGGTCGTTACCTTATACGCAGAGAAGGCGTGGTTTTTGGTCACGATCGAATTCACAACCCAAAGGACGTGAGGGATCAAGCTGAAGCGGCAAATGCTCAACCGAAAGAAACTGTTTCTTTGTTCTCTAACAGAGCAAAATTCGTGCATAAGCAAATGGTACTTCTCACTTTCGTATCTGCTACGCTGTAAACATTGCTTTCGGCCCTTCTCTGAAAGGCGTCACGAAGGATGCTAAACAATAGGCATGATGCAGCATGACATAACTAATTTTCTCATTACTTCGTAATTCGAACTCGAATTACTCGTGATGAATGAAAATCCAAAAAGCTTTATAAATTTTCAAATATAAAAAATATCGGAATAAAGAAATTATTCCCATTAAATACGTAAATGGAATTAGAATTCAAGGTACTTGTACACTCTCTCTGATAGACTCCTGTGTTACTATCATACTTCGCCACTAATGCACACGTATCTGGCTCATTCTCCGAGTCAAGTTTTCCACTAGAGATAGGTGATGCAGGGGCTAGTGACATTACTTCTGAGTGACAGTAAAGAGACAGCGTCAACCGTGTCAGAATGATGGAGAATATCAAGATCTTACATAATATGTTCCAGTCATAAGTTACATGCCAGTGCCCTGCCACTGTCCTTTTATTTATTCGACTATCACATTTCTTTATCACTGGGCATGACTAAATGCCATGATTCTATGCAGAGATATTCGAGTCTAACGATGAAGTTGACGGAACTTTCAAAGAGAGATTCTACGAATAGATATTACTGATCATTGACGAAATGTTCTTTGACACTCATTTAGAAGAATATTTCGCGGATTCGGAGATACATCGACAAACATCTGAGCGTGGAACACGTATCATTTTCGTGGTACTAACGCCCACTAGTACAATTGAGTGAAATTTAGGTTATCTAAGAAAATCTTCATATTTTAACACTGATTCGGGAAAGCCATCACACAAAAACTCTCAAAACACCAAAAGTATCTGTGTTCCATTTTCCTCCTTGTTGCGTTTGAAAACAATTTTCCTGATGACATATTATCTGTATCTCCAGGAGCAAATATGTAATACATATGTTCTTTATTAATTCTCTAAATGGATAAGGAATGATTTCAAAAAGGCAGAGTGATTTCTTTCAGCTGCAGTCTCTTCTCGCTACGATGCAGCATCAACTGTGTTGAGAAGGCGGGTGGACGCGCCTGTTTTCGCGGAAGAGCGAGAGGCGTGTGGGGGCGGGGCGGGGGCGGGGCGCAGAGGTGGTAGGACTGGCCTCGCGGGCGGCGCTGGGGTCGCGCCCGCATGCGCCCCACTTCCGCCCACGCCCCTCCCCCCAGCACTGGGCCGCGACCCACCTCCGACTCGCGACTCAAATCTTGCACACGGCTAACGCTTCTCTTACAATGTTTACATTTCGTTCATTAATACGGCACGTCAACAGAGATGATTAGCCCCGTAAGTGTAGTTTATGCTATTCTCAGGCAGTGTCCGCTCCAGTTGGGCCAAAACTTTTGGTAAAGAAGGGGAGGGGTCGAGGATGAGAAAGAAAGATGGCGCGGTCCCTGACCCGTTTATTAAAGCTACTGCTCCGGTATTCTACAGGTATCGACGGGAAGCTACCGACCAGAGCAGCCGGCCGATGAAATTCGCCTACAGACAGCAGCTGTATTGGACTCAGCTTCGTAGCTGGAGTCGAAAATCTACCACCGTCAGGATACGAACCCTAGGACCTGCCGGTCAGTGACACGGCAGTGGCCACACTTTTGCCTTGAACCCTCTCAGTGCGACCGGCCCCAACAGGTCAAGAAGTATTCTTTTCGACAAGAGGAACTCTTCCGGCTCGGCACAAAAAGTGTAAGCCTGCTTCGGAATTCGTGATGTGACGACTGATGCCTAAAATCGCTACGGACTCTCAAGACAAAAAACACTCCCCCCCCCGCGGGCGAAATGTGTTCCACCGCCTCGGTCTCGCCGGCCCGCCCACGCCCCGCCCCGCCCCGCCCCGCCCGGTGCGACATAATGCATGTTACGCGCGCGGCCGCCAACCAGGTCAGGCGCCCGCCCACGCCCCGCACAGTGGGCGCATGCGCGCCGACGCTGCCCACACACGCGCCTCTTGCGCTCCTAAGACAAGTGGACGGTGGTGGCCTTCCTACGAATCAACTTTACCTATCTTTTTCCTCATTTTTTCAGGGTAATATACTCGGGATTGGCAATCGTCTCGATTTAATGAAAATTCTTTCGGCCGGAGTGATTGTATTGGCACTTCCGAGTCGTGGTCCACGAGAGCCGGCCCTTCGTTTGGGGGAAACGGGGCTTCACAGCATTCGAGTGAAATATAAAATACTACTGTAGCTCTCCGAAAACAAGAAATAATGTTTCATTGTTTTTAGAGATTTGAAGTGTTGTATTGAGAAACAAGCTTCTAGTAACATATCAAATCAAGCTCCATATTGCCGATACTTTCACACCTAAATTTCAGACGCATTTAGTCGATTGTTAATTTATAATAGTTATTTATTCACCAAGGGTGTTATGAGGGTTCTAATGATCGAGCTGCGACAAAACGCCGGAGGGTCTTTGTCTCGAGGGCGTTTAGTCGCTCGAGATCATTAAAACCAGTTAACTCCCGTGTCAGATACATTATTTTATTTTTTACCTAATTTTATTCATTCTTATTTACTTATTTACTATTTAATTAGATGTTAACTTGATTCGGTTTGTCTTTTCATATTTCCCTCCACAAGAGAAACATGTAGCATCATTCAACTGTTTTCATATTTCTCTTTTAACCATGATGCTCTCGATCCAGGGAAGTTATGCAGTGAATATCGAGCTCCGTGCCGAAGGCAATAACAAGCAATAACGAATCAGTAAAAAATAAAGGAATTTCATTAAATTGCGTCGATGTCTATTCATGTCTATACTAGCTTTCTCGCGGATATTTTAACTTCAGCAGATTAGATAGCTTATTTTACTTTAGAATATTTCAGTTTACCTGCTTTTCCCACAAATACATTTTGTGAGTTTTATCATCTTCACTTTGTCCTATTTTCGCTTTAGACTTCATGGTCTTTTCAATCATAAATATTTTTGTCTTTCAACATTTCACCCGGTGACCAGGTGTAACTACTAAAATGGATCCCGTCAAATGATGTTGGAAACAATTTTAAAACTTAACCAGCTAGTTTAGAAAGCCTTATGACGTATTTCTGGAGGCAAACACCACGGACGCATGCCAAAGCCCACAATATACACAATCCACTGCCAAAATAATCTTTTCGCTGTTACTCATATTTTGAAGGAACTAGAATAAAATCCGGCGTACAAGAATACGTCACTGACAAGAGAAAGATTTCAACAAGAATTCGCACAGGATATCGTTTATACTTGCAAGAAAACCACACAGCGAGGTGTAACATTACCGCGAGCGGGGATATGTCTTTTAAGAGGATGGATTTGCAATGTCACGGGGGATTTCTGGAGAATATTTTAGTTGAGTTACATAAGCTCTTTTGGTCTCGGCCCAACATGCGCAGATTAAATATGGAAATCGCTCGCGAGCTGGTGACAGGATCCGGTTCTACATGCGGGTGATGTTCCTCCAGTGAAGGTGCGGTTCACCAAAACGAAGTGCGAAAAACAAACACAAGATAAACTCCATTTATATCAAATTGTGATTATTCCGATCCTCGGGTTTAAAATTTGAATTAATAAGAGTATGTTGTCCACTCAACGCATACAAGTAATTTGGCACACAATATTGTGAAACCATTGTAACAAAACTGTATCTTCTATCAAAGGTTTGCCACTTACAACAAATGTCCTCAATATTATCTATGTGGTAAATTTACTCATCACAAATTCCACGCCAAATAATATAGGATTTTTATTTCGTCTACAATCTAGATTATTGCGAGGCGAGCTCGCTGGCCGCCAATAACGCATTAAACGATTCTCTTATCTTGTAACCCCTATCTGAGACGCCATTTGAAAGGGAGCCAGATCATCCAGGAGTGACTGGATAGGAACGTTGAACGACATCTGCTTTAACTCTTTAAAGGAGCTTTCTTGAAACTTTAATTTTCTATTTCTCGCTCCCGCGCCCCAAATGAGCGAGAAATTCGTTTCAGCAGAAATAAAGCTTGACAGCTTCCGGCTTCGTTGGTCGGAGTTGGAGTAGGTCGCAGACGCGTCATGGTCCATTGCGAGGGATCCAGCCTCAAATGACTGATAAGGTCAGCAATTAAGGGCCCGAGAGTTTTCACCAGACGTCCTTCGTTGCACAAGAACGCCCACAAGAACTTCCAGACGTTAGATATAATCCCAGTTTTCGATCCTCTCATTATACGAGAAGAATTATATAAAAATGCATTTAGTTTAAAAAAATAAAACATAAAATGACCATCTGATTATAGAAGTCTGTATTCACACAGATTTAAAAGTTGTGTTTGGAGCGAATCCCATAATTTAAATTTGTAGTTGATAATTTTTGCTGACGTAACAACGGTTAAGGCTTTTGATAGTAAACATTAGTGTGACAATAAAAGTAAAGTGTGCATTTCAAAAAACCACATTTATTAATAATTATGATTCAAATTTAAGATTAAATCACAGCTTAGATTATCTAAACAAATTATACGTCGTCATTGCTTTCCTGATTTACAGAAGAATCTAACCTACAGCAGCAACACTATCTTCAATATTTGGGGCAAATTAATTTCCCACATGTGCAAATGGTATCAGTATTTCTAGTGAAATAACTTGCACAAGAACATAAAGTACCTTACTCATAAGAATAATGAATTTTCACGTTCTGCCGGAACGTGGGCGCGAAGTGAGAAAAGTGCGCGCGCAGAGCAGTGGCTGCAGCGGAGGCTACGAGGAAGGCGACGCGCTCGGACAGGGCGCGGGCCACGCCCCGCGGAATCAGGTCGAATCAGATTCGCTGAGCAAATGCTCTGTTCCTAATCTAGAGCTCACCGGAGGTAACCAGGTCCGCCAACATTGTTACTCGACACCGATTTAATCTGCCCCGCGCGCGTTCTCAGTGTACCTGTCCAACTGGCTGCGGGTATTGAAGGGGCGTGCCCGAGTATGATAATAAACGGGATGATTAATATACGCGCTCCCTAAGTGAATAGGAGGCTTAAACACTCGCGGACGTACTCGTGTGAAATTCATTAACCCTCCACTGTAAACCGATCTCCAATACGGAGCCAAGATAAAGGTAAATGTGTAATTACTCCCAGGAATTTATTGAGCGAATTAGTCCACATACTCGCTCAAACAATAGGTTAATAGTCACGATTATGAGCGAGAATGTGGGATGGGGTAATGAATATCCACTGTAGGAGCCGGAACACAAAAATACATTGGCACCAACACCTGACACATTTTCCAAACGCAATTCCCCTCGAGAAGCAAAATGAACGTGTAAAGGTTTCTGCGCGATGGAAATAACACACGACCGCTTGGCGTCTCGCGGCAGTAGGAGCGTTGCTCGAGAGGAGTCCACGGAGGGGTGGACGGCGGGGAGGGCGGCGGGGAGGACGGCGGGGTGGACGGGGAGGAGGACAGCGGGAAAGTCAGAGGGAGGGCGGCGGGGATGTCAGCGACGAGGACAGTGGGGAGGGCGGCAGGAGGGCGGTGGGGAGGACGGCGGGGATGATGGTGGAGAGGGACGGCTGGGAGGACGGCGGAGAGGACGGCGAGGACGGTGGGGTGGACGGGGAGGAGGACAGCGGGAAAGTCAGAGGGGGGGCGGCGGGGATGTCAGCGACGAGGACAGTGCGGAGGGCGGCAGGAGGACGGTGGGGAGGACGGCGGGGATGATGGTGGAGAGGACGGCTGGGAGGACGGCGGAGAGGACGGCGGGGAGGACGGCGGGGTGGACGGGGAGGAGGACAGCGGGAAAGTCAGAGGGAGGGCGGCGGGGATGTCAGCGACGAGGACAGTGGGGAGGGCGGCAGGAGGGCGGTGGGGAAGACGGCGGGGACGATGGTGGAGAGGACGGCGGGGAAGACAACGGGAAGGACGGCGGAGAGGACGGCGGGGAGGACGGCGGGGAGGACAGCGGGGAGGGACGGCGGGAGGACGGCGGAGGACGGCGGGAGGACGGCGGGGGAGGGACGGCGGGGGGAGGACGGCGGGGAGGACGGCGGGAGGACGGCGGGGAGGACGGCGGGGAGGACGGCGGGAGGACAGCGGGGAGGACAGCGGGGAGGACAGCGGAAAGGACGGCGGGGGTGGCAGGGAGGACAGCGGGGAGGACGGCGGGGAGGACAGCGGGGAGGACAGAGGACAGCGGAAAGGACGGCGGGGGTGGCAGGGAGGACAGCGGGGAGGACGGCGGGGAGGACAGCGGGGACGACGGCGGGGAGGACAGCGGGGAGGACAGCGGAAAGGACGGCGGGGGATGGCAGGGAGGACAGCGGGGAGGACGGATTGGAGGACGGCGGGGACGACGGTGGAGGTGACGGCGGGGAAGACAGCGGGGAGGACGGCGAGGAGGACAGCGGGGAGGACAGCGGAAACGACGGCGGGGGGGCGGCAGGGAGGACAGCGGGGAGGGAGGCGGAGAGGAGGGTGGAGTGGAGGGTGGAGAGGACGGCTCGTCGCCTCCTGCGGGTGGTCGATGGCTCCGGGTTAACATTCACGCGCTGTCGCCTGGAAAAGCGCACACGCTGTACGCGCGAGGGAATGGAATTGCCCATTGTTTCCGTGTACAATCGGATGAACAAATCTGAACCATTCCGACATTGTGAAGAGATACCACTTTCAATGTTTATGGTCATCTATTTTATTTTCGATGGCATGTGAATGCACACGATAGAAATGAAATAAGTATTTAATTATCATATGACATTTTCATTGCGTATCCTAAGGGGATACAATCTTGCCGTAAGTCAACTCAGATACTGTCTATTCTCACAACATATTCTTCACGAAAGATACGTTCGTTTTTACACAACTAATCAAATGGATTTTTTTGATTTCGCAGTAGGAAGGGCCACAAAAAATAAATTCTGCGCACTAGCGATGCGAGAAGCTGCATTTTTAATTTCCAGAACTTTTCCAGCGCTTTCGATGTGACAAGAATGTTGATGTCGCCTAGGGGATGGAGATTAAAGACTGTTGTGCGACATACGTCAAAATTATCAGGCAGATAGAGCATGTCCCGAGTTAAAGAGAAAATGAAGTTCAGAAAACTGAAATAAAATCGCACTGATGTTACCATTCTAATACATCTAATAATCTACATCACCATATCTATGATACAACTTTTCTATAATAAATATGAATCTCAGTCCATTGATTTTTTTATATTGTTTTATCCCTCGTAATTCATAAAGTTTCTCAATTGCTGAATTCAATATACTACCACATGGATAGCCAATTTAAAAAAATCTTACATCAACAAACTATTTTAAATATGCTGTGGGCGCGACTCGTGTGTGACGATCTAGGCCTACAACTTATTAATACAAATGTCAACTCGCTCTCTCCGAGACAATGTTAAAGCAGACGTTTAACGTGAAATAATTAATATCTAACTCTCATGACAGTATGACAGGGCCACTTCTCAGGTCTTGGCTAAGGGCCAAATATGCATAAATTTAGGGAAGATGTTGCTAAAACTGTCTCTATTGCAACCTACACAAAAATATTTCGTACTTTTGGACAAACACCAATCATGTAGTCAGTTTCGGTTCGGAAAAACATATTTTGAAATGTAATATTGGCTTCCATGAATTATATTAGAGTATACTGAATGTTAGATAAAACTTGTGAAATTTATTAACTCTCCGCGTAAACCGATAAAGATTTTGTTGAAATCCTCTTTTCTTCAAAGCGCCACAATATGTACAATAGCTTTGAATGCACCAATTCAAGGACAAAAAAAGACAACATTCATTTATCCTACTCAGGTTGACGTTCAAACGCTTCACATCCACAGCTGATGCATACTGTGCAACGTCCCGACTTCCGATTTCCACGGAACAGTTTGTAGTTTGCACACGCTACACATTTTTGCCAAATTGCGTGCACGGCAGTTCGAAGGATTCTGCAACATACAAACTCTCGACGTTGGACAAGAGACTGGCTAAGGAGAGGGGTGCGATCGCGGGTTTGAGTTTGGCCGACACATGAGAAGTAAACGGTTTTGGGGAGATAAAAGCCGCGCTGCCTGGCGAGCCCTTCAGGCACTGTCTGCCCCTCCGCGTCCGTCGCCGTCCTCGCAAACCCCCGCGGGATAATGGCCTCCACACACTACGCTCCGGGACAGAAACGCACGCGAATACACACCATTAGATCTGAATCATTCATTTCAAGCTTGGAGTTAAAAACCCAAACGCAAATAATTAAGAAATTAATATACGCAATAGAATCTATATTCATAAGTGAGCTACAACAATTTCCTCCACTCATCACGTATTCTTTTTTTTTTTTAATTCGAAAAATTTTTATTTTTGAAAACCAAAATAACATTTATTTAATAATAACGCTGATGAAATAGTGGATATAGCCACCTGTCTGAATTCTATACGGCTGTTCAAGCTTGTAATAAATATTGTTAAGTTATTTCGGGTAATTATTATTCTTAAGTTCACAAAATGCCACCCTTCTCAAACATATCACAGGTTCTAAAACTTTTGAAGTCGATGAACAAAAATCTACATATTTACGTGTTAAAAATACGACTCAAATATTTTTCAAGTTGTGGCACCTATAGGTAATGTGACTATGCAGATTTGTTCGTCCTGCTCGGTACTAAAGTCTGTTTTAGTGATACAATTTTCCTTCGATAACGCTTCAATAAAACATGACAGATCAGGAACCTTTCTGTACGAACAACTGAAAATTCTTTACTTTTTTTGTTCAAAATCTGTACTACCTGATCACAATGCTGATGTCATCCTCGCACCCCACAACAAAACTTGATGTTGCCATGGTGTCAACATTTGCGAGCTTTTTGTTGTTATGTTACGTGAGTGTTTACTATTCTGAATACTGGTTATTATTTTGCTGCCAAAACAATTGCTGCTCTATTTAGATCAAAAATACAAAATCCCATTACAGTGCAATATTAATAAATCGAAATGCTAAAATCATAAATTCAGAAAACGAGGCAAAATAAAAACGGGGGGGGGGGGAGAGGAGACCGTGTGAAGCCTGTAAATGAAGCCGGAAGCAGATATCTTCCTCATGTTAAAAATACCGCGGTTTAAAGAATATTTTTCTCAAATATATTGAAACTAGCATGTTTCACTTTGACATCAGTAGAAATTAAAAATTTACACACGCAGGAGTAGCGTTTTATACAAGCACTAAACTGTTATCATTCCTATCAAACGATTATATCTGTTTATATATTTTTAATGTACTAATTTGTACACATTTTCTTGCCTTTTTTTAGTAACATTTCTAAAAGTTAAGTACCTGTACGAGAATGACAGCGAAGTGTTCTCGATATATCACAAATAGTTGTGGTTTAATTCTTAATGCAATGAACCAACTTGGAATGGTCATATGACAATAACCATGGCCGAGAGAGTAAAGTATACAAATTTGAAATGTAAAACGTCAAAAAATTATTTTTTCGGATTCTAAACCTCATTCGGCTCTCTCTCCGGAGACAGGCCCTCTCTGTGGAGTTTAATTCTTATCAAAAACCTAACTTAGACACCACGTGGAACAATATCGGTAAAGTGAGCTTGTTTGAAAGATACAAGAGAGAGCCAGAGTCGACATGTGGACGTTGGGGAGGGCGGGTGGCGGACTTACCCCCGCAGGTCGGGGACGCTCCTGTTCTTGACGTACTCCTGCAGGAAGAGCCCCATGGGCGCGCAGGGCTTGGGCGGCGGGCGGCGGAGGCGGCGGCGGCGGCAGGGCCGCGGGGCGCAGCGGGCGTCAGGGCGCGGGGGCGACGGCGTCGCCTGCGCCACCATCCCCCCCACGCATCACCACCCCACCCCCACACGCACTCACACCCCCGCACTCTACAGCAGCAGCAGCAGCAGCCGCCGCGCAGGCGTGCCGCAGGGATGGCTGGACCGCGTCGCGGCTCGGCGAGGGGCCGGCGGGGAGCGCAGCCTGCGAGGCACGAGACGCGTCGTCGTAGCTGAGTGCAACGGGAGCGCGGGCTGGCGCAGGCTGGCGCAGGCGCGCTGCGTGGGGCTCGCCGGCGCGAGCGGCGCAGCGCGCGACCGCCTCAGCAACAGACGGCGGCGACGGCGCGCGGTCGACTGCCGCGGCCACGCGGAGGCGGCGGAGGTAGCGGTCGGGCGCGGAGGAGGGGCGGGGGCGGGCGCCAGGAACAGCCAGCCCGTGGCAGACGCGCTCACGGCTCAGGCGCCGCCCGCTCTCTTCCGGCAACGCTCAGCCTCCGCACAGCGACCTCTAACCCACTGCACGCCAATTTGCAATACACGCGTTAACTGACGCAAAACTATGCAACCTCTAGCCATGAGAGAGGCGTCTATAGTTTAGGTGCATATCCACGAACTCGGAAAAAATACGAATACAATCACACGGATTTCAATTGGACTGAAAAAATGCAAAAAAATATTGGTATTAAAATTATTATTTTGCTGTCTATATTTCTTCAATATACTAGAAAATTTTTCGTCTTTGATTTTAACGACAGAACGTTTTTCATTGTCATTCATAACATAATACATTCATATGTATTACGTAATAAATATTAATATAAAGCAATGACAAAGAAAAATGTTGTGTCTTTAAAATCAAAGACCAAAAATATTCAAGTATACTGAATAACACATTTGACTGATTTATTCCGCTTATTCCCATACTGAGCGTACCGACTGGATTCTCATAGTGCGGCGTCGTTGCTGACGTCATGCGACGAGCAAGAAGGAAGCTCCAGTATTCACGTGTATTGTTTCGGAAGAGCTTTTTTTATGCTTCCGGATCCCAATTTCCATGCATTCGACAGCAGTAAAGTTACTTATGGCTCAACGGGTGCGCACGCAAGTTCTGGATTCGACATGTTGATTTGGTCGAGGACCCGAAAGGATTGAACGACAACGCCCCAACAACACCACCACCCTTGAGCGCTCAAATGCGACGACAATGGATACGCGCAGCGTGGAGCGAAATGAATTCAAGCGCTAGTGGTTTCAAGCATAATTGCTGTGAATCTGCAAACCAACACCTAATTTACACCACCGAGACACATTTGACACACATTTTTTATTAAATATGTAACTGTATATTCTTATGACTTAATACATTGCATTACTATGTATACTTATGACTTACTATCTGAGAATTTCCTCCACTTATAGCTCGAATTGTATATTTTAATTGCATTTAGAATGTGAAATGAGCATATGGATTTCAAATGCTCATTTGAATAAAATGATAAGATCAAGAGGAAGAAGTGAGGCAAATGAGCACAACACACGCTTTGTTCATTAGAACGTCTCTTCAACGTTTTCCCACGATGTAAACAGGAAACATGTTCTAACGCAGATCTGTCCCTGTTGAGATCGACACCAGTCACGAAAAGAGAAATTTGAAGACGTCCATTCCATGTTTATTCTGTGAAATAAATTGTGTTTTATAGTTTAACTTGTAAAAGTAGTCAAAACATTTGAGTAAAAACATCTGACGAAGAGTTTTGACTTCAGTAACGTCGAATTCGTCAGCTAAATTAACATTTGTAATTAGGGTTAATAAAGAGTTAGCAATATTATGATTATAAAAATGACATAAACGTCGGTGCAAAACAAAAGTAGCACATCTAGGAAATAGTTATTTTTTTGTTAACTGAAAAAATGTGTTCAGAAAATATGCTACTTTATTAATAAAAATTTCATGAAGAGATATCACAATGGAGCCGGTATGTACAGAGTAACTAAAGTTGCTACACGATGGTGCCGAAACAGTTCTATCTATCAGCGCCTAGACAACCTACGAATGATACTCGCTGTACCTATCGCTTTTGTGGGGATATTCCCATAAAAGAGCATCTTCGCGCTCCCCGGACATTGCGTAGAACTATCTCTATCCTGTACGTTTACGTATTTGACCATGATATCCCTTGGCCCCACCTTGATGCTTGTACCATTGTTCTGGGTACAGAAGTCCCTCCAGTTCCTCAATTACACACGTCAAACACACTTGCTTGTCAGGTCAAAATATTATAGAAGGTTGAGGGTATATGTAAATGTAATACAGGAGGGACTCGGACTGCCCCCTCCCAAGCCACGTATACATATTAAAATATTCGTGCTCTCCGCGGGTTTTGAACTCACAGCTTTAGTGTTTTCGTATTTGGGCTCCCCTGCTCTTAGACCCCGACTCACGAGGTATTCACTTGACCGTACTATTAGTAATTGTGTTACGCTTATGTAACAATATTTTGATAGAACTAATAAAACCTAAAACTGTACTGCGAAATCAACTTTGCTCAGAATAAAACCGATTTTAAGTGAAATGACCACTTTTTATGTGTCTGAAGTCCGGATCTAATGCGAATTTGAATGCCGCATCATGAAACATTATTGGAACATAGTTCTGGTTTCAACACGTACACGAGTATTAATACATGAGGCAGCATTTACCTTTTTAGCGCTAAAGCTGAAAAGATAACCCGCAAGTGATCGGTTTCGAAAAAAGCGTGGGGTCGTGAGAGCGTTTAGCACCGGGGCTGAATGGGCTCCGGGCGCGGTGCAGTCAGTTCCAGCATCCGGTGCGAAGTGGATCGGTCGCGCCTCGCTGGCGCCCGTTCAGAACGCACCCTTTGTTCGCTTTCACACCATATCAACACCAATGACGCGCAAATGCAACACACGAGCTCTGTCTCGGCGCGGACCAACACACGACCTTGGCAGCAAGTTGCAAATGCAAGGAAAGGTCTCGCTCTGGACTCAGTTAACACGTCGGCTGAGGCTCCTGTGAGTGATGCGAACTAGCAGCTTGTTCCTTGAAGATCCTGAATTCAATACGTGAATAAGAATTAGCACCGTTTCACTTTCTTAGAATAAAATAAATAACAATCTACAATTCGTTTTCTTTTGTCGGTTTAGTTAGCCGATAGAATAACAAATTCTCCTAGAAGTAATACATCACTGGAACAAATTTTAAGAAAAAAAAATTTAATTCACGTTGTTTTTCTTGCAATTTGTTGCAGAGATGCATTGGCTGCTATTTGTTCTTGAACTTTGACATAAACAATGTGTATTTACACCACACAGATCATTAATTATTAACAATAGATTATTAATGCATAAATAAATTTCTTTGCGATATTTGTTAAGAATAATTTTAATATCTGCATTTGAGTATTGAATTTTTCATTTCCTTTGATATATTTTTCGAGATTGTAAAAGAGAATTCTCTAATATGAAGATGATATATTAATATCCAATAATAGAACTGACATTTGTATAAATCAATCGTACAGATCCAAGAGCTCAAGATCTCACAAATGTAAATATTTCATTTCTGCCGCTTTCTTTCTTAGAGTTTCTGCTTCAAATACATTTCCATCTTAATTTGATCCCAAAATGAAAAAGTCGCATTTAATTGTACACATCTTTTATATAATACCGTTCATCAAGTCTAAAAACAACTTCTGTTGTCTAACCTTCCGCACGTTCTTGCCCGCAAAGAAACTGCAGCGTATAAATACACTCGTACTTCGCAACCTCGCTTCAATTCGTTACGCTCAACCTACGCGATCCTACACACATCGCCCGGCAGCCCGGCGCTCCTGCGCCGAGACGCGCCACCGAAATAAACGCGCCCCAAAATAACCGCAACAGCTGATGCGCAGGGGAGGGGGAAGGCGAAGGGGGAGGAAAGACGCGCCGGGTGCACGAGGTCGAAACGCAGCAACAGTCTCTCATGCAGGTGCTACTAGTCTGTTTCGTCTAATTGGCGAATCACGGAAATCTCCCAGCCGGTGAATGAGTGGGCTGTGGGGGAGGCAACTGCTGTTTATCCGTACCCGGACGTTGAATTCTCTCCACAGTCAACAAAAACACACGTTTTTACAATTAGCCTAATATTTCTTAGGGCAATTGCAGTCCATTGAGACCAAACAGATTGAAAAAATGCAGATGATTTCCCACTGCGCCGGCTCTTTGGAAAATGACGGCGTACTTGGCAATAACCCGGATTTTCCAGTTAGCCTATGACATTTATAATAATATAAAATCAAGTGTAATATTTTATTGATGGTCTATGGGCATTTATCTGCCCACCACAGTCAAAGTTCCTAAGCATTTAGTATTTCACAACAATTTCTTCCTTTCTTTTTACATTCATTATTTTCATTATTTCATACAATCAAGTATCAATCATCTCTTTCCTTTATGGATACCTACCTCTCCGATTCTTTTTCAAGTTAATTTATCCAGAGATTCAGAGAAATATAAAGAAATGTTTCCTAACATATTATGAAAGTGATAAGAGACACCTTTTACAATATGTTAAAGTATTTTGAGAAATTCAAATAAATCATCCGATATTTGCGACATATATAACTTCGCGGTGACTCGATCGTGAATCAGATAGCGCAGCAAGCAGAGAGAAATATAAGCAAACAGAAGTCCGATTCCAGATATCTCACAAAATACAGAAAACAAATCTGGTGTTTTAAAGTTTTTGGCAAGTTCTGCTCTTAATTTACTTTAGGCTACGTCAAACGTTTTAAGACTGTTACATTTTCCAATAACTGTACTCGCTGAATTACTTAAATTCCGGTTACAGATTACTATGTAGAGATATGTAAGCGCAATCCACGCATTTTGAAAACACCCGACTCGCGACTTCAGAAGAAATCTGACATCGGGTTTAATCGTCGTGGGCGAAGAAAAATTACGTTTTTCAAAATAGAAGCATGACTAAGGAACAGCCACGACCAACCTCGATATGCTGCAGCAACCACCGACAGACGTGAATGGTCTCAGACACATCCTTCTCAACAACTAGGCCTACAATATTTTGTGTCGGTTACCCAAAATGAGAATATTGACCGCTTGCAGGCAGTGATAGAATATTTACAGAGATCTCAAATAAGCTTACAACTTACAGTCGACTCCGGTTATAGTGAACTCGGATATTGTGACCATAAGTCACTGGTCCAGTTTCACTTATTTTACAAAGAAGATTCTGTTCTGACCTGATCCACGGCTATAGTGAACGTAGGAAATAAGTCCTGGAAGTTAATTGGATCTCGCATGTTCTTAGGCAGGTAGAAAGGTCTTCGGAGAGTGGAACGGTGTTCCAAGAGTGTAAGAGGTATTGAACGATATCAAGACTGCATGGCGATATCGAGAGACAGAGGACAATGCAGAATCCACTATGGAGAGAGCACGAACTCTGGAGAAGGACTTAGATAAACTACTAAAGAAAAGTACAAAGCAAAGAATAGAAAATAATTGATTTTTAAGGACAAATAAATATATTGAAATTTTCATATCGTGCTGTTCATGTATTTTGCTGTATCTCTAAATTAATAAAATCAATCATTATGGAGAAATTCTAATTAATTTTGTCATCCTCGGATATAGTGAACCAAAACTGTTAGTTCCCAGAAGTTCACTATAACCGGAATCGACTGTATCTACCCGTAATTCAGGCATTTAGTAGCAATGAAATCACGAAACTAAATGTTATACTACGATTCCATGTTTAGAGTGATAGTTGTGAGAATTGGATAAAGCCACATGCAATTAACCTGTCATATATAATTTTTAATAAACCCTATCTTCTCTTTTTGCCACGGAAATGTACATTCCATTTTCGTATACGTCTCAGTGAATCTGAATGCAGAATGGGAATAGAGGAGGAAGGAAAGTTAACTGTTTTTATTAGCACCACATCCTTGACGGGGTCTTTGATATCCTTCTTGAGCAATTTCGAATTAATGAATGGCGAATGAATCTGGATGGTGAGAGACGAAGCGTGTTAGTTGGCCCTTGCTTGCACTCGCAGTCGCAAGCAGAGAACCCCGTGTTTCGCACCTCATCAAGCGGCCGACACCGACGCAAGGACAGGTGAGAGGAGCGGAGCGGAGCGAGAAGCCAAAGATAAATCAAAGAGATTGCGTTAAACGATCCTCCCATAAGCAAAATGGCGCTGCAAAGAACGACCTTCTTCCGACAACTCGTGCGGTTCTAAAATACGTACATTATTAGCTTAATAGACACTAAATCGTTAATTTCAATTGTAAATAGCGTATATTGGCTACCAAAGGGCCAATTTTGCAAGCAAACATTAATATGCGAGGCACTTAGGGTAATTCAAATAAAATATAGAGTAGTACTTCTTTTGTATGCTGTGTTTAATATAACGAAAAAAGAGAAGAACTGGAGACGCATCGAGATATCGTATTCGTTCGGCAAGTATTCAAATTGAGATCCCCAACCCGCAGGAACTGATCCATTACTCTCCATTTCAGCTGACATAGTGATTCATCGTCTACGGATTCATTTGACTGGTTCTGCATGTCTTTACGATAAAATTGACAACCAGGATTCCAATAAGGACGTTAAAAAGTGAATGCATTGGAGCGTGGGACTAGACTTTACATACTCTTTTGTGAATTACAGGGCTTTCACGTGGCCTTCACACATGCCTGCATCAATCACCTTTTTTCGCTGCGCCGTAAGACATTCTAACGATCTCCTATCAGACGTTAAGGACGTACTTGAACCGAACCTGGTATTTCCCATTCAGTATTCATCTAATGTTTATGTGCGAAAATAAAACATGCGAGGTCGTCTGTCCAAACTAACATACACTTATTGAATCAAAAACCACGATGCAATCGTTTTTAATAATGTTTGTTTCAAACATTGTGCACGTAGTTCTTACATATCAGCAGTTTTAATGTACCGACAAACTTTTCATAGAGTGCAAATTTTAAAACATACCATGAAATGAGAAAGAACACTAATAGTTTTCGCTCCTCTTTACGCATAGTGGAGACAGCGGCAGGTTGCCATGAGTTGGTAGTTTGTTATTTTACGCAACTCTAGTTTAGTTTTGTCAAATTTGAAAGTATCACCGGAATGTACATTTATAGGCTACCTTGTGATATTATCCGTGAATGTTTTACTCTCGAAGTCCTAGACGCCTTGAATGTCAACAAGTTGTCAAGGTGTGGCAACCTAAAGCCGTTCTGGCACTTAGGGTAGCTGACGCACCACTGCCGTGAGAGTGTTGAGTAACAAATTAGTATCAAAATGGATAATTTTTCAATGTATTATTTATACAAATCAATTCAAATAAATTCTGTGGTGGCAGCGGAGATCTTGTGGTACTGCATGACTAAATATCAGGATATAAGAGGAATCAACCACAACTACTATTGTGGTTCATACCTCATATCCTGAAATTTTAATCAATTGAAATTAGTATAATTTTGTTTAATGCACTACGTTTAGGGTTAGGTCTTGCAAAACTGCCTCACATTGGCAACTTCAGCAGTCACGATAGTGTCAAAATTAAGTATACATCTGCAATTCACCCCTTTTTATTGAAAAATGTTTCTTCTCTTTTTTGGAACATTGAGTACGTAACTCCATTTCATTGTTTTTAGTAGATCTAAGATAATGTATTTTCCCTTATTTTATACTTAAAGAATAAGCTTAGAACATCTCATTAAATTTAAAATTGCAATTATGTAATATTAACGGGTTCTGTTTTGGACTCTTTTGGTCTTAGACTTATTCAGAGGGTAGAACATCGATTGCCCATTAGGAAGTCAACCATTTAGGCTCTATGAAAATGTACCAATTTTTAATTGACCGCTGGTGGAACAAAATTGGCGTTGGGAAAAATTTAACAAAAAATATAACAAATTAAAAATTGGCCATTTTAGGCAAGAAGTGATACGGTAATTGCCCACTAAGTTTAAACATCAAATTTAGCCCAAGAAGTTACGAGAAAACTACGAACATGTTCATACCTGTGACCACTCCTGTGGTGATTTTACCTCAGTATTGATGTGAATAAAAATATCATAAAAATAGTCTTATTTTATGGAGATGGTTACCAGACAAAGCATGGAGGCTGGATGGTACAGTGCCAATCAACCCCAAATGACAAGTGCTTACTAGCCCCGAACGAGATTTTTATTATAGATAGCCGTGGATATGATAAAGTAATTTAAAAAAACAAATACACAAAGTTTAAGAGATGAGTTGGAGGTTTCAGCCGAAAAAGGGGGAGGCAAAATCTTTCCTTCTCAAAATTACGGATGACAATAAATTAACTACAAAAATGTTACTCTGGAAGCTTTAAAATACATTTGAGGTCACCCACTGTTCCACTGTTGTTGCACTGATCACACTTAAAACTTCTGTGAGAAGTTAATTAGGACTTGAACGAATCGTGACGCCAAGCTAGGACTTATGGAAGCTTCGTGGCCGTTATGGAAACCAGAGTGCCAACCAACCCTAATTCTCACCTTCTATTCATTGAAACATTTGAAATGCATCTCTTGCTTTTAAAATGTGTTGAATATTATAATGAAAACAAATATCTTCCTACAAGAGCAACTGGAACATCAGAGGCAATCTGCTTCCCAGTTATTGTGAATAATTACAAAAAAATGTAGGAACCGTTTCTAAATGAAGCTTTCAGAGGAAGTATGTACTTGGTGGTAGATAAACGCTTGGACGAAGTAGTATCAACAACCAACAGCTCTTCCCACACAATATCGGTTCCCAAGCTCAGACGGGCTTACCACAACTTAGCCACACGAACAATGCGCTTCGGAAGTACGCATCAACGAAACCACCAAAAACACTTACTGCACTTGCTTCACAATCACTATAATCTGCGCGACCACTAAAGGGCTAACGAAGCCCGACCCCAGAGGGTAAGAGAAGCTCCGAAACATTTCTCGGAAACATAAATATAAATAAATTGAGACATCATTCCACTAAGCAGTGCACTTGGCTGCGCCGACCAAAAACTTGGGAGCAGCAGAAGTGCGTGCGCGCGTGCGTGAGGTGCGGGCGAGGGCGTGATTAAGCCATTGCGCCGCGCGGCGTGCGTGGCCATCGGACGCCCAGTGAACCGAGACACAAACAAGGCTCTGCCCCACGGATTAGGCTCGTCTGGAGGGAAGGCCAGCTGGAATGCACGCTCGCCTGGGCTACGTCTTCCTGGACTTACGGAGCTTCTGCCGTCTCTGATTACCATGTTACGAATGGTCGATGCGTCAGAGGATATACACGATAAATATACAATAAAAATCTGGAGTACGAAAGGAAAATAAAATATACTGACAACACGAAGTCTCTGGGCAATCAACCGCTCAACGCTGCTATTAGGTTTCTCTTACTTTGAAAGCTTTTAAAAAGTAATACTTGGGTCACTAAGTAACCGAAAGTAGTGAATTCGTAGCAGTGTAAAGGGATAAGACTGATTTAATTTCTAGTGAAGTTTGCACGTAATCCCTAAAAGAATATTTGAATTGAAGGTGTTAGCACATTTGGAATACTCATGACGCTCATGACTCAAAATCAAACAAAGCGATTGATTACTTACTTTTGTCACTGATAATGCCACAATTGATCAGATGTTGCGGATTCTCATGAAATGTACTTCACTCCAGTACTAGCAGGGTTAAGTACATTCTACGAGTAGAAAAAAAAACACTCCAGGGCTTCTAGAGCATTTTGACTTGTGGACACCTGTCTAACGATTCCAGGACGTAGCTACATCTTTAGCCAACCAGGATATCCATATTTCCGAGTTCCCACCAAATGACAAATAAAACATCAAAGACAGGAATATTCATTTGACCCTCATTATCAAGCCATTTATACCATTTCTGGGGTGAACAGTTTTGATGGATGGGCGATAAGGGGTGATAATGTTAATATTATTTGCATAATATAGCTATAGCGGATAAGTGACAATGGGAGAACTCCGACAAAATCGGCCGTGTATCCGCTTTGTCCGCCACAAATTCCACGTTGGTCGACCGGGTTTTGAACCCCGGTACCCGGAGGTAGAACGTGAGCGGTCTTCCCGATGGGATGAAAGGGTGTTGGGGCGTTCAATGCGGAGGGGAAGCAGCTCGAGCCAGCCCCATCGCCTGCCCGCTCTGCGGCGCAGCGCCGTTCGCCGGGAGACCCCTGGCAGCTGCGCGCGCAGCGGGGCGTGGGCGGGCAGCGTGGAGCGGTAATTGGGCCAGCGGCCGCCTGCAGCGCTGCCGACGTGCGCCGACCGCAAGCGCTCTCCCTAACGACGCTTCGCTCGAATAATAGGGTTCTGAATACTGCCACGCGTTTTCACGTCGCTGAATACTCAACGTTTGCAACTCGCTCGATCTCTAATTCAATACATAAGTAAATGAATAGGATAAAAGTAAGAATTTATGTAAAATCTAGGGAAAGCTATCGCAGATCTTAAAATATATTACTTTGACTTCCAACCAAATCTCATAGGAAATACATTATTCTCCATACAGTCAACAGCAAACACTCCTGACACATTGGGTCACAAAATGTAACATCATCCATTTAAATGGAATGAATAGAAAGTATAACATTTAAATTTAAGTGAAACATTTAAATTTATTACAATGTTCTCTTGGGGCAACTTCTAATTTAAATTCATTCTGGTTATCCTTCCGCGACCAAATGTTTCATAATTGTTTTGAAAGTGTACAGTCCGGAACAAGACCCTGGATGATAAATATTGACATGACGGCTTCAAGTAAATAGATTCAAAAGTTGATTGAACACGTGCACTGGGCCACATCTTCAATCAGTTTTGGCACGTGTGTTTAACGAACGGTCTTGTAAACAATTTTCAGAAGTAGTGAATGAACGATCTTCATACAAGCAAGAATGAACTGAATTGTTTACTCCAAGACATGACGTTTTTTACACACGCGTCTGTTATGACTTTCTATTTACGTCAACCCTGGATTTTTTCGGCGCATTATCTCACTCTATTTTCGGAGAACAATTCGCCCATTCGCTCTTCCCATTAACGTCGGCGGAGCTCAACTGGGGTGATTCCGTTGCAATGCGCGTGACCATCAAGTAGCGTAAATGGGAGAAGATAGTGCAATTAAGGGAACAAGGCGAGCGAAGTTCACAGAGTCTGCAGCGCAACGGAGCTCGCAAAAACGCCTGCAGCCGCTGGAAGGCGGCGGCGGCGACAGGCGGCGGCGCTCGTAATGACAATGGTGCTACTGGGGAATGGACTGAGGGTAAGGTGTGACAGAGAAAGAAGATGATATACAACAAGGAAAAGAAATTACAAAAATGGACGGCAGAGGAATTACGAAAGACAAAGAGAAAAGAATCTGGAGAAAGAACAAAACGAGGAAAATTTGCAGGAGATAGAAAAAATAATTTGGGTAATAAAATGGAGAAGAGATTGTCACCAGTTTTGACCGAGGCGATTCTGAATAAACTAAAATTATAATTCTGCCAAGTATAAAATGAAGAAAACGGTAAACAGAATTAAAACTTACAAGAATGTTTTATTTCGTTTAGATCTAAACAAAGGCTATGTTACTTCACATGCTCTTTTTCAATCCGAATCAGTTAGTGCAACATTTGAATCAGAAAAATGTAAGTTACAAACACACGAGCAATCAAATCGAAATTGCACAAATCCGGATCCATTAAAAAGTATTTTAGGAGTGCCCAATCCCCGGGGCCGAGTCCATCTCCATACGATGCAAAGCGACGTGGCAATTTGCCACGCTTACACGAGAAATGCTGCAAGCGGCCGTCCCAAAAATACTGCAAGGCCGAACAACTAGGACCATCTCTCGCACAAATAAATGATTCTCCAAGAGAGCAACACGCCGAGAGAAGTAATTCCCACTTCTATTGAGGCGTCAAATCGTTCCTTTCAGAAGCGATCACGCTTTCACTGAAAGATCAAGGATGAATGAAACTTTGCCATTAGGGCAATAAATCATAAAACGCTTCGGCCTTCTCTTCGAGTAGGTACGAGAGTTCTGCATTTGGTACCAAGGTGACTTCGGCAACGTCACCACCTAAAAATCTTTCCAACGAAACCCCATCTGACTTACGTTACATCACGACGTCACGGAGATTTCACTTCGCTTCGTGAAGACAAGTGTCGTGCAATCGTCTTTGCAACGAGGGTTTTTTCCTTAGAGGCGAAAAACAACAGCAGAATGATTACCTTAAAGAGTCTCCTTGTCCAATTTCTTTTAGAGTCTGCATGTGATTTTCAGTACATCGAAGCTTTCAGTATCAGACATTTCCGGAAGATGAACAATTAAACTATAAACGGTACATTACTTCCCTTCGCCATGCGAATGCTCAGAGTTCACGTAGTTCAGTTGAGAGGGTTCTTTCCGTGCTTTAGAGTTACGCCTTAGGAGGTAAACAAGTTGTGTGAGTATATATTACGTGAATTCTACAATTTATGAATTCTAGTATGTTTATTTGTGGGAAGTTTCACGGAGATTTTTTGTATAACTAAGATGTTTATATGGTATAAAAATTTTTGTATATACCGCAAAAGGTTTAATTATTTCTTTAGCAGTTATGATGAATAGAAACTAACAAATTCTTTCTTTTTTACTTTATTATTTTGTATCTCTTCTTCCAACGAAACGACAAGAAGGCATCAGAGAAGCCTGCAACCAGTTCGGTAGTGAATATGATGCATAAAGACACCGGCCACTTGGGTCGGAAGGAAAGGGTTTGAAAACTTGAAGGGCTGTGAGGAGGGGCCGGTGGGAGGGGCGAGTGGGCGTCGCCCAGTGGGCGTGCCCCAAGGCGCCTACCTGCGCCCGGGGGCGTGGCCGCGCGCTGCACCGCCGCTGCAGCTCGCGCGCGCGTACCTGGAACAAAGACAACACACTTGTCACACCGGCTGCCCGGACGGCGCGGGGGGGGGGGCTACGGAATTAGCGACGGCGGCGGCGACGCCTGGCGCGCGCCCCGGTAATTAATTCGCTGGCGGCGGCGCTCGAAATCCGGGTGTCGAAGGCACGCACACGTGCAAGCGCAGAAGGCCGGGGCCAGGGCGCGCCAAGCACGGCCCTCTGGAGGGGCTCCGCGGAAAATGAACGAATCCACGTGTCTCCCGATTCAATTGCCAAAGTTACGAAGGCAAACACTCAGTTGGTGTGTGTAGTATAAACGGAGGCTTTATGATTTAGTTATCATGTACTGATATTGTATTAGTTACAGGCAACCACATGGCCATTTACAGTTTTTGTTTGAGTAAGTTTTGCATAAAGCTTTCGTACTTCGTCCACGGTATACCGAATACTATCCAGAGTTTCCGGTGCATCCCATTTTGACCTAGGTAGGGACCAATCCGTAGAACCTCGTATTCACGATCGACTGCCCTTCCACATCTTCCTCCGTAACCTGGCGGACGTAAGATAATGAAAATGAGAATCCTCTCATCAATAATTAATAAATATGGATTTCCACTATTTGTAATCCCCATTCCTTTAATATTTAAGGGGAATTACCATAGTCACCTCCTTCATATATCGTTGGTTGATATTACTTGCTCTTGGCAATTGAAAAGCGACATGGCTGACAGTTCCTTTATTATCACATTTTAGAATTTAAAAAAAGCCAAGATAATGAAAGTAGTCGCGAATCATAGTAACTATTTATTCCAGTGTGCAACCGATATTTCTGAGGCAATATCGTTTTCCGATTTCGCTGTATCGCAATATTAGATGCCAATCGTTAACACAATTTTTTTTGTTCTGTAAAAAACTCTAATATGAGACAATTTGTACACAGACTTATAGAACAACGAATCTTACAAACAAGGATAATACCTATCTGTCTCACATACAGGTCAAATAATAACTGCATTCAACGTAAACACTCGATGACCCAAAACCCAAATAACCGTCGAATACATTTCGGGTTGCAGGCCACGTGTGGCCTTCAACACGGGCTTTGGACGCCCCTGCCATAGACAACGGAAAGGATGGATATTGGTGGACAGGACAATGGGAGGGTCCAACATGAATACAGCAAAGGTGTCGCGCATAAATAAAGAACAGGTGTTTGGGAATAAATACTGTAAAGGATGAGAGAGTGGCCAACGTGATTGTAGCGAACACTTAACACCTGCTTGTAATTATTTCAACGACTATTTCTTCTCTCATATATACATACATGCACATGCAGACACACATTTAGCGCCAAACAGTTGCTGTGTAAACATTTCAGTTCTCTTTCACCAGAGAATTTTATTATTAATTTTTAATTTGTTATTACTGATTTTGTAACTAACATTATGTACATAAAGACATTCTTACAATGTTCAAGTAACGGACAAAATTATTGAGACCTTTGTGTCGGTCCCCTGCGACGAATGTAGGAGACAAAACATAGTTGCTAACGTAAAGCGGCGATGTGGTACTAAAACAAAAAGCCGAACAATAGACCCCACGAGATGGGGCTTTACGGATATTTTTCTAGAATCTGTGCGTAATACGAAGAAAACATTTTACGCCAACTTGAGAAACGTGGATTCGGGGGCTTGGTGTGCGCGGTGCTTCATTTTGGCTGGCCGCGCCCACAGCCACGGGATCTCCTTTGTCCGGCGGAGGGGCCCACGCTGGCCTTTTGACCCACTTCCCCGCTCGCGCTGCCCCGCTCCTCGGCCGCCGCTTCGCGCGCTCCAGACGGGCGGACGCCCCCCCCCCCCCCCCGGCTGCCCTGCGCGCCGCCGAGGGCGACTTCCGCCCCCGGCCCCCTCGCGAGGAGCCGCTCCGCGCGCAGGCACGACCTCGCCAGGGGCGCACGCGTCGCCGCCGCCCACCCAGTGCACAGGAAACGTCGGCAGCTACTTGGAAAACAAAATAAAGCTAGACCCCTCTGGCCTCAGCGACATCGCGCGGTGAGAGGAGGAACTAATCTAGGCTTTTTGGCCGATATCGACAAAATGTGTTGGGTCCAGGTTGGGGCAGTTGGCACCGACCCGAAGTATAATAGTTATCAATTATTATTATCAACAGCACGCACCTTTAAAGATAAATAAGTAAATAGATTATTGCTTTCTACGGAAACGCTTTGCTTTGCTGCCATTGGCTGCGTCGATAGCTTCCTTCGTGGTTCTTTAATTCGCCGCATGAAGCAAGAGGGGTCGCACGTCTTTTCTTTCAAGTAGACGTTTTTGGTACGTACCCCCACCACCGGGGTAGGGTCTCCTTCCTGTATACTTCGTGCTGCCGCCCCTCCGCCTAAGACCCTATGCTCTACAAGCGCCCTCTACACCTCGACCTCGCAAGTCGGTTGTATATCTAGTGATTGATTTGCTCTTTTGATTTATTAATGATTTCTTCGACAGGTGACGGTGATCTTTCTCCGCTAGATGGTAAGATCCGGCGCAGACCCACCTTCGGCTAGCGGCGTTTTCCCCAACTAGGTATCTCCCATCATCTGGGCACTGCCCCAGCCGGAACAGGCTCTAACCTCCGATTGGTCTTCCGGCATGTGTGGTAGTGTAGTGTATGTAAGAGTGTGCAACTAAGGGGTAAGGATGGGACAAGGAAGAGAAAGCAAAGATCGCATGCGGTCCTTGGCCCGCTTGTTAGGGTACTACTCCGGCATTCGTGTTGATCATGTGATTCGCGTTGATGGTGTTGATCGGAGAAACAACGGAAAACTACCGATCAGAGCAGCCGGCCGCTAGAATACTCCTCCAGACAGCGACTGGGCGGGGCGTGGAAGACCGGAGTGGGACGGGACGGGGCGGGGCGGGTGGGGTGAGAGGGTTGGGGAGGCAAGAGGTGTAGGCGGGCCATCCGCGCGGAGCTAGCTGAACGGGGTGTCAGGGCTGGAGGATGGGGAGGGGGCGTGGAAGGACGGGTCTGGCGGGGCGGTGAGTCACGAAAGTCAGCGGCCCAGACGCTGCGCCCATTCGTCATCCAAAGCCAATTACCGCGCATTAATACTGCATTGCCTGTCGCGCCGGTTTCGTGCCTGGCGCACTGCGAGGGGAGGGGCGACACAGGAAAGATCGCGGTCGCTGCGCTCGAGGTGCAAACGAACGCGCGCAATCACAGATCGAGTTTGTCAGTTTTCTCACCGTGTGTTTCTCATTACCTGACGCACTTTATACGAATGGAAAATATTTCAAAAACAGGTAACAGGAAGTCCTCAGACGCTTAAGAGAGAGAGAGAGAGGGGGGGGGGAGAGAGAGCAGTGATAACAATAATGATGATGATGAGAATTAATAATAATAATAATAATAATAATAATAATAATAATAATAATAATAAAATAACAAAGTATACAGAACTAGCAGCTCAAGCCAAGGCACTATGGCATCTCCAAAAAGTCCATATTGTTCCACTGATCATTTCGTGCACAGGAGTTATACCAAATAACATCCATAAAAATCTGGAACTTATTTAAATACCAAAATATACCTGTAAAATTATGCAAAAATCGATCATCTTAAACACATGCAGGATTGTTCGAAAATTCCTAAATTGCGGCGAAACATGAATTGACCTGTGTCTTGGTTATTAACCCGACACAAAGGTGAATACCGAGAAAAACAATGTATAATAACTTCATCATTAGGGCGAGGTTTGCGTCATAGAAAGTGATTTAAAGTTGTTTTCTCATGACCAAGTGTTCTATTTCTTTATTAATACGTAATTTTTACTTCTTCTAATTGCACTTGTCATCATACGACTTCCAAACGAAAATATCTTCCGGAAATTAATTTTACTTTTTAGAATTATTTGTGAAATTCTGAGAAACATTTTAATTGAATTCGATGAATAAGACTATAATAATAATAATAATAATAATAATAATAATAATAATAATAATAATAATAATAATAATAAATCTCACCATACCACCAGAGAGGTTGTGCTACTTATCCTTATCGTATCGTGGTCGTTTACACTTGCTATCTAATAAGATGTAACAAGATTGTAAGAGGTAAAATTGGAGCCGGATGAACTGGGCTCAACTCTCGGTTTCTGCCGCCGGCCATAACCAGAACTAATTGCCCCTGCATACGCTGGCGATTTCCTTAATGAGCAGAGGCCGCGGAGCGGTTGCCGCCTCGGCCGCCAGAGGCGCTGGTGGCCGGAGCGAATTCCTCGCCGCAGGGCCAGGTTCACGCAGTATTTCAGGCGTCGACTGAACCTAACGATCGCGTCCAATGCCAAACTACCCGCAAGGGCCATTAATTCAGGCGCGCGCGATTTGTGGGAAGAACACGAGGCTTCGGAGCAATGGCGGAGACCGAGTGAACTGTTAATTAGTTGCGAAGGTCTTCCCAGCGCTTTTGCC
This sequence comes from Teleogryllus occipitalis, assembly GCA_011170035.1. Lineage (NCBI taxonomy): Eukaryota > Metazoa > Arthropoda > Insecta > Orthoptera > Gryllidae > Teleogryllus > Teleogryllus occipitalis. Next base: position 49,591 of record BLKR01001670.1, on the reverse strand, counting down.
AGTATTCGATTCGGCCGTACTTTACGACTACGCGTTTCAAAGGCGCAACGGCGCGTTAATATTTCAATCCAGCGAAATATTTAATTGACACCACACTGAAAAATGTCTTCTAGACATTACAACGTGTCTTTGCCTTCCGTGATATAGAACACGCAAAATTCTGAGATTAATTAGGAAAGTAGAAGAAAAAGTTAATAAACCATGACTTATGGTTTCCAAAAACCACCAAGATCATAGTTATTCCATGATTGGAAGCAGAAATGTGCCTTATCAATGTAGTGTATCTTTCTTCTTTGCAAATAAAAAAAGTTTTCGAGGCTACTCTATATATTGTACATCTCTCTCACACCCACCCACACGAACACGGATAATAAAAATCGCTTCTCTCTAAAACTTATGCCTTTTGTCAGCCCAACAATCCGTGCAATTGCTTCCGTATTTCGTTTATCCTACAATCATTGAATGTTTGATCAGTTTTTGCAGTAAATATAGCGTTCGGAGTGCATTGCATCATTTATCTCCACGGCGAAGTCAGGTGTCGGAAGAATCAAAATTTGACAGTTCTAATTCCCAATAAGAGATGGATGTTTCTCACAGTTATGAAGGATATGGAAAACGCTGTCTAACCACCACATTGACTGTCAAGAAAAAACACTACATATCTGTCGATCGAAGTGGCAAAATGCTGAGGTTTACCGCAAAAAATGTCAATAACGCCTTATACGAGGAAAAATTCTAATTACTTACAAGAAAACGTTAAAAAACTTTCGACGTGCACTATTCAAATAAGTATTTAATGACAATGCTTCGCGGTCGACATAAAAATTTAATAGGGTAATATATTTTTCGTTAATTACTTGTAAAGACACCACGTCTCCAAAAATGATGTGACCATTGAATTCCACCTTGAGAAGATTTTCGATGCTCCCAAAAGTCAGCCAGCCATCTCTGACTCAGGCCGCTTTGCCCCTTACGCTTTCGGTGCTCTTCTCCAGCATCTTTCGTCTCACGCCCTTTCGCCAGCGCCCTTGGAAGGTGCGGCATTGGACCTCAGCTTAAACGTCATCCCTGATCTCACTCCCGCCCTTTTCCCCGATCCTGACTTCGCCTTGGCTCTCGCCCCTGCCCAGCCTTCGTCATACGCCCCGTCCTCTCTCCTCTTTACCTCGCCCTCACTTCCCTTTTCGCCCTCGCCCCTCCCTTTACGTCCCATTGTTCCGCCTTCCCCACGCAAAAGAACCCTGCGCCGCGCATTTCCCTTTCAAAGGTCCGCCCAGCCCCGCCCTTGACGGCCCCGCCCACACCAACTGCTCTAAAGACCTCTCCGAGGCGCCCACAGGCTCCGAGCGACTTCTGGCCGACAGTGAGAAAGCGCCCTCCGAGAGATAAGCACTCGACCACAAATGAAACGAAAAAATCTCCTTTCATTGAGGGCGCTGCCGTGTCAAATTGCAGCCTGTCAAACGAAACAATATAACGGGCATAAGGCTAACAAATTTACTTCTTTCTTATTTGAGGGATGGAATGTCGGGACTGAACGTTTAGTAAAAATGGAGCAGACGAAAACTATTGTTGGAATGCGTAGATATAAACGTTCGTTATCCTTTCCCAGATGATTATACGAGTTCTGTCCTTCGTCCATTGGTAACTTAATTTCTCGCCGTTCAAAGAAACGTGCTGACGTATGAAAGCACATTCTCCGGAGGAGAAAAAGTTGAATACAAGCAGCATTTACTCTTTTATACGAAATACGCTAAGGAGTTGGTCGATCAGTATGGTAATTGCCACACGATTAGCTATTAAAGACGCAAATAAGATGTACACAAATTACAAACACGATTACATATGAACGGGTTTTGCAAAATACAACACTGCCTCGTCGCATTATTCTCAATGGCTATATTAGGAGGACGATGTACCGACTTATGAGACAGCAATAAACTCTCTAGAAAAATCCCATAACGCAAGGATATACCTATGTTTACGCCGCACTAAACATTTCCACTTTTTACAGTACTTTTTGAGATCCGAACTTCAGATTATTAACGACTACTTGCCAAGAAATATCAACTGGTTTTGCTTGTATTAGAGAATTAAGTTAAACGCTCGTTAAGCGCGCAAAACATAATCCAATGTTCTGTTGGAGGAAAAGAAATGCCAATGAGTAATATGAATTGACACTGATTTCGCAAAACGACGTATTCTCTAAGAAATTATGTGAATCAAATTATAAACATAGTATAAGAAATGTCAACTTCGAAAAAAAAGTTTCCACTTTAAAAAAAAGTAGTTTCCATTTAAAATAAAAGTACTGACGAGAATTCCTACCGCTTTACAAGAGTTTCAAAGTTGGTATGACATTAAAATTATTATTTATTTTTGTGTCTATAATTCTACAATATATCAGAATGTTTTTGGCCTTTTATTTTAAAGCAAAACATTTTTTTAGAGTAACTGCTTTATATCAATGTATATTACATGTGATATACAGCAACATGTCGGAAAATAAACGATGGAAATAATTACTTTTCAAACCGTTGCTAAACATAACATGAAATATCTATGAATATAAAGAGGTTACTGTAAAAAATGTCTGTCTTTAAAATAAAGAACCAAAAACCTTCTGATATATCGAATGACATCACGATAAAAACGTAGTTTTTACGAATTCTCACTTCCAAAACCCTTATTTGGCAGAGTATTTATACACCACAAGGTGATCTTTGGTGGCCTAGGTCAAGAATAAATTTTAGAGGACGATTACTATGGCAAAGTCAAGTATACAAGACAATGTACAAATGATTATTGACACGTTGGCAAAAAATATATTTTTTAATACTTTCTTTTCGACAATATGTCTTTCAGAACATTAAAATTTACAAAATAGGACAGTCGTAATGGACACTCAGAGTAACCTCTTTAAAAGGATTTATTAACGTGAAATTTGAGAATTAAAAAAAATGTAAAGATAAGAAAATTGGAATGGAACTATGAGAAAATAAAACTACAGAGGATGAGATTTGTCTTTAGGAAATTTAGAATTAATTCTTCGAGGAAATGGATAAGTTTTACCAAGATTAAAAATTATGCATGATGTAATGAAGGAAGAGTATTAAAAATTTGAGAGTATATTTTTAATTAAATCATGTATTGTACGGAGATTTAATTCATTATGAATTTGTGCTTTGGAAATAAACCTAGATGCATGTAGCAGTTTTCTAAAGAATTTGTTTTGGATAATTTGAAGTTTTTGTAACTTTGATTTAGCTGAATTTGACCTAATTGGGCATGCATATGCTAAAGTAGGCCTAATAATTGAAGTGTATATTAATTTAGCAGTTTTACACGAAGAGTTGAGTTATTATTTATAAGAGAATTTAGTTTGTATATTTTAATAGTGGTTTTTTGTATCACATTTTTAATATGAATTGTCCACCTCAGTTTTGTGTCTAAATGGAGACATAAATGTTTAATATACGAATAGGAAGAAAGCAAAGGAATAGGAGTGTTATGAATGAGAAGAGGAGGAGGACTTATTGGCTTACAGAACGTAAATATTTTGGCTTGGCATTTATTCATATTGATTTTGATTCTCCAGTTGTTGGCCAAGATTGAATAACGATTAAGATCTATTTGAAGTTTATTTCTAGGAAGAAGAATATTAGCGTGTGAATTAATCAGTGCTATATCATCTGCAAAAAGGGCTAATTTAGAAGAAGTGAATTTTGGAATGTCGGAAAGATAAATATTGAATAGCAGAGGTGAAAGACAGGAACCTTGAGGGACCCCGGCAGAAATACTAAATTTTTGAGAGAAGGAATTTATGGAAGGGTTAAATATTAACCATGAATGTTCTATTAGGAAATTTTGAATACTAGTTATAAGATAAATAGGAATACCTACAAGATGAAGTTTATATATTAAACCATCATGCCAAACTTTGTCGAATGCCTTTTCAATATCCAAAGAGATTGCAAGTGAGTGTTGTTCTAGATGAAAAGAATTTTCTATGTGTTCAGTAATACGTAATAGCTGATGAACAGTAGAATGTTTGTGCATAAATCTAAATTGTCAGGGCTGAATAATGTTATTTTGAGAAGTGATAGTATAAAGTCTCCGAAGTAATCTAGTTTCATAAATTTTTGATAATGCAGGAAGCAAACACATAGGTCGATAATTTGAAGGAAATCTGGCGTCCTATTTTGGTTTACAAACAGGGATGATTATAGCTTATTTTCCAAGATTAGGAAAATAGTGAAAACGAAGAGACGGATTCCAAATATTAGTGAATGCAGCAATGGATTTATTGCCTAAAATTTTCAATTACTTTTTGAATACAGAATGTTTTAATAATAATAATAATAATAATAATAATAATAATAATAATAAAATTATTAAATAAAATTAGTTAACTTACCCAATTAAATTAGCTTTACTTATGAAAGTGTAATACCTTTTCATAGTTGTTTCATTTAGCAAGGTTAAATATTTTTCTATTTTCCATTTTAAAAAGAGTTCATACTCCCTTTCGTATGTATTCTTTGAGTTTTGAGGAAGTAAACTCTCAGTAGCAGCTTCAGCTCCCTCAAGTATAATCTCTGGGATATCGCACTCCATACTTATGAAACAAATCGCCAAAACCAACCGCAAATTCTACATGCTTTAACAATTGTGACAGTACTGACAACTTCAGAGGCGATAATGTAGAAGAACATCTGCATCTATACGACTAAACCGCATGGTATATATGAGATCCCTCTAGAAACCTAAAATTGGGAGGTGAGTATACGAAAAATAGTTGTACGCACCTCGAAATTGAATGATTTTGGATGAGGTGTTTACCAACCGAGGCGGAGCTCTGGTTGGTAAAGTAACCGAGTTTTTTTCGGCCTTGATACACAAATACCTGAGTACGAAGAGGCATGTTTTCTGGCTACATCCATTGTAGGCCTCGCTCTGCCCAACCTGACCCCGCTCTGCGGACGCGCAGCGGCGCGCGCGTATTCGCCGGGCGAACCAGACGCCTGGCGCGGCGCGCAGCGTTGCCGCACCGCGCGCGACGCTTAATTACAATTCCGCGGCGCGGGGCCCGGCGCTAGGTGCGCGCCGATATTAATTACTCCTTGCCCCCCAGCGCCCGCCCGCCATCGTCCTCCAACGCGGTCACTATCCGTTGGCTGCCGCCTCACCGCACGGCAACACTCTCTGTCCAGTCGCCAAATGGAAGCGCTATTTTCGTGAGATTGGATTGATGAAATGCATAAATTTGATCAATTTCTCGTCCCAGTGATGCCTGATGAAGCGCTTAGCTTAGCGGCCTTTGCTGTCAAATCAGGCGAAATGAAGAGCCTTCCACTTGCATCGGACTCATTTTATTCACTGGTGTGACTGCCTAATGCCATCATAATTCCAACATAAACCCCATTCTCGGCACGAATAGTGTGAATGCGTTTTAAATATTCTATATTCTGTTTTCATACACCGTTAACGTGTAAATCCTGTCTCAAAATATACATCCTTCTTAATAGTTAATTTTGTCTTACAAAGAAACTTCCGAACACTTACTTTATGTTGCCTATTCCACTCGTGAAATTAAAACCAATAGTATTTAACTATACATATAATATGCTCCAATCAGGAGGTGTATCTCAAAAACTTTATCGCTTTTCTATCAGATTTTTCTTATCTCTCCTACCTGCTGACCAATCATTAGCTTCGACTCGTGCATCTTAGAAGACGGTGTGTAAAATATAACCTCTTTGATTTTAACATCGCTTTCGGTTATTTTCAAGAGTAACAACATGGCGAGATTTGATGACGAGTCTGACGGCCAAATCAATGAAATAATTCGTGAAGCTCCTGAAAACACGGAGAAGAATAGAAAATATATTTGACATGAATATTTAGATGCCTTTTTTTAAACAAATCGTTCGTATTTTTAAAGTCAAAGTGCAACTACCGTTTTCACAGAAGTATTAATAACTTTATACTTCTAACTACGTATCATAACTACGTATATTATTTTACACCGTATGGTACTGGAGGTCCAAACTCTAATGCCGCCCCCCTCCCACTGCACTGAACAACACTGTGGACCAACTGCTAATTCAAGATTATCATTAATTATATCATCATCGTCATCGTTATCATTAATCTCTTTATTCACGATTGTGTATATTAGATATTGATGATATAAAAAAATCTACTACAGATTGCAACCAGCTTCCTAAGGAAAACATCTTTTATAGTGACTGTGAGCACCTCAACAATACTCCTCGGAAAATAGGGATTGTTCCCAATAACCGATAGTTGTTGTTATTGCTATTGTTGTTACTATTGTGAATGTTATTGTTATGATTCCCCCTATTAGTACGAGCAGTAGTGAAGGGGCAGAGGCGGTGTGTGCGTGCGTCTGAAGAAGACAATGCGGGGCGAAGACGCCGCTGGGGGTGTGGGTGGGGGGTGGGGGGCGCTCTAGTGGCCCCGCGGTTCATGCTCGTCGGCAGCCAGTCACGCGCCCCGCCGCCTGCGCCTGCGCTTGAGCTTGAGCTTGACCTTTGGGGTAACGCGGCCAGCGCAGCGCCTGAGTGTTTCCGGGATAGCACGCCGCTGCTCCTGCAGACGCTTTTAGGCCAGAACCAGCGGCTGCGGAGGACGCCGCCCGTTGCGCCTCGCCGGAAAGTGCTCCAAATGGATTTCCAGACTTGTGGACTTCGTGAGAGCAGAAAAAAGGCCTTTCAGGCTTACAGCCAACTGCCGGCATTTGCTTTGCAGAAGGTGGCGGCTACGATTAGAAGAAACCGCTCACGGTCATGAGATAGTAATGCACTAGTCCATTCCAAAAATTTAGACGTCTGCAATCGACAGAGAGCTATCTTTACAACTGGTTCATAACGCAATGGCATAACACAAAACAAGCGGACAGAAGTCGAGGAGAATAATAGGAAAAAAACTGCATGCCCGGTACTAGATCTGCCGTGTTGTGAATCAATTTGTAAAGACTACTTCTTGTCGCTGTAACAAGAGCCTTACCATCAGCTATTCTCTTTATTGCTACATAACTATCGGATTCATTCGTCTCCTACTATCTTCCACCAGGAAACTCTTCCTAAAACGTCCTCTTCCTTACTCACCAGAGCTTTTCCCTCCAAAATTGTTATGAATGTCTAATGTCTTGACGTGCGCCCCCACACAGGGGTCGATATCGACATGACATGATCAATCACTCCGTTTGGTGTGTAGTGGCGAGTGCTGGGCGCGAGGCGTGAGGCGCGGGACGCCCCAAGTGACGTCGGAGGGGGCCTTGGCTCGCCCTGCCGCGCGCCGTCTTCCTGCTTCAAATTCACGTTTTCATCGCTCAGCCCCGCGCATCACGGGATTATCCTCGCTGGCTTTCATAGTCACGGCCACGACAAGGACTGCAAGCGCTTTTGGCTTAAAATAATTCTACAACAATACTACACTAATAATAATAATAATAATAATAATAATAATAATAATAATAATAAAAGGACCAAGTTTTCGTTCTCCCAATAATTATCTCCACTAATGACCTTATAGAAAAACAAGTCAAAGAAAACTTCCAAAACCTTGATATCCCTCCAAGATTTTTAAAATGAATGCAAAAGTCTGTTATCTTGAATACTTGCCGCATTGTCCGGAACTTTCTAAATTAAGATACTTAAATAAATAGCAAGTTATTTGTGAACCAGATCTTTATGAGAACCAGCTATCTGTAAACATGAATAATAATAATAATAATAATAATAATAATAACAATAATTTATTCCTCCAAACGAGCGTACAGATGGAAGTTAAAAAAATTACAAAACAATAAATATAAACATTAAAAGAAACAATATATACAATTTAAAAACACGAATATATAATTCAAATAAGCAAAACCAAATAAAACAGAAATATACAACATAGGTAAAGTGTGTCCTTTCTCTACTCCATACCCAGCACATTACTTTACTCCCTTCGCTATCCAATACTTCATTCATAAGAGGTAAGCACTTTCATTGCATGTGGTTCGCACTTTTGTTCGCCTCGTTCTGAAAACCTTCTGCATTTCACTGATCTCGACACTTGCGCTCTCGAGAACGCTGGAACGCATTCACGTGTGCTGCTGATGAGAGTCACTAGCGCCTCTGCGCGTAAATTGTTCCAGTCAACTATACACCTATTTGCAAATTTCAATTTGCCTAGATTCGTTCTTTGTTTTCTGCAGTTTATTTGAAGCGCGTGGTCGATCCTACTTAAGTAGCATGGCGTTTCAAGTCTTTCATTGATAGCTTTCCATGCCGATTGTTTTGAATACGCCTTGAGAAGGGCACATAGTCACGCTTTTCTACTTATTTCTAATGATCTCCTATTGATATTCACCCCGTTGCTTGTATTCGCGAATTCAGCCGATTTTTTCTGCACTCGGTTTAATACTTTAAACTGTTTTTTTCCTCTGTGGATCCTAGCACACAACTCCGTTTTCATTAGGGACGAAAGCGACTGGAAGAGTGCGGTAATGTCTCATTCACTCATAATGCCTTTAAGATGAACCATCAACATTTTCTAGTAAAAAATGCATATCCTACATGATTCATTGCCGTTGCATTCTTTTTTTCCTATCCCAAGTCCTATTGATTGTACTAAAATCAATACATATATTTAATACTGTAGAAACAATATATCCACTGAGAAGGCTCAAAACATGAAATAAAGTAGCTCAAAGGACAAAAGCTGTTCAATTTTGAAGTATTCCTATTGTTTTCGTAGCCACTTCCATTCGAATTGAGGGGTTGGTTCTCGTAAGAGGAACAATGGAGCAGCCCTGCGCGTGTCGGCTGCTGCTGAGGGCGCTGGGCGGGCAGCCGCAGCGGCCGCGGCGCCCACGTGCCACGTGGCCTTGGGCCGTGTGGCCACGCGCGCGCACGTGGGCGGCGCTCTCCGCTTTCCGGCAACAGATTCTCGTCGCTTCGCGCCCCCCCTCCCACCCGCTCGGCCCCCCGCGAAGGACGGGCGGAACCCAAAATCCTTCTGCACACACGTCGACGATTCTCTGCGATAGGCCAGTTAACGCATGCGCTGTGTTTCGTCAGATGCCTCCAAATGGCAAGGCCGATTCGAAAGAGGGTCTTCCTTTGCATTGCGTTTACACACGTCGAACGTCAAGAAATGAAGTTGAGAGCATTCAATCCAAAGAAGAAAGAGAGTCGAATCTTTCACTCAGTCAGAGCGGCCTTGTAGTTTCAAAATTCATCAACAAAACCCCAATGTCATATCACAAACGGTACTCTGCGTTCTGCATGTAAAACATTGCGTGTGAAAATGTATAATTATGCTGCTGTATTTACGCACGATGAAGTTGTTTTCAAGGTAAACCGTCATTAAAGCCTTTAAAAACCTTATAGAAATGTTTGTTCTTCAGAAATAATAAATCAGGAGAGAGGGAATCAAAATCAAAGAATCTAAGTCCGTAAAATGACTGAAATTTTCGGCCGTTTTTAATCCACCATGGGTTCCAGAATACGTGTTTTTCAAAGGAGATTGACCCCAGACAAATCTTGAGTTCGGGGATAAGGATGTGTTCTGGCGACCTACGTTCAAAGCGATATGTTGGTCGGAGAACAAACTAGAGGAGATGAAGGGAGGAAAGAAATGGAGAAGAGGGGTGACGACGAAACTAGAAGAGAGTGAGCGAAGGGGTAGAGAAACGGCCGAATGCACGACTGGAGAGAGGAAAGGGAAGAGGGGAAAGGTGAGACAGCAGAGGAACGGAAGGATGAGGTGTAGGGAGAGGAAAAGGACGAGATACAAAGAAAACACGAGTGCGAGAGACCGAATTAGTGAGGTGTTGTTTCCGGAGACATTTACTACTTAAGCTATTAGTTCCGTATATGTAGTATACGTTATAGCCAGAGGCAAGGTAAGGTTCCTCTCCCGCCGTAATGTGAGATCCGGGGCCGACATACGACGGCTGGCTGTTATCCCTGTAGTTTTCAGCTTCCGCCAGGACAAGCTCTAAGCTCCCAATTGGTCTGTCGACATGCGTCTGTGTGTGAATGAATGGACGAGGGACGACAAGAAGGGGAGAGGGGTGGGAAAAAGGAAGGGAGGAGAGCAGTGAAAGAGGAAAAGCCGAGAGAAAAAGAGCACGAGAGAGAGAGAGAGAGAGAGAGAGAGAGAAGAAGAAGAAGAAGAAGAAGAAGAGAGGGGAAAGGACAAGAGAAGAGTGGCATGAGAGAGCAGGAGGAGACCGCAGGGCGGGAGAGGCGGGCGGGCGGGCGGGCGTTCGGGTGTTCGGGCGTGCGTTTGGAAGGTCGGCGCTGGACGCTCCACTCCTTGGCCTCCGCCTCCGCTGCGCCCTCCGGCGGCCGCCGCCCACGCCTTCGCCGCTCTCCACGTGAGCGCCCGCAAACTGCCTTCCACGCAGCACCCACCCCACGACCAACATCCTGCTTCCCCTTGATCGACTATTCCACTTCAGTCATACATACTCTATTCGTCGCCGCAAAATTTCACATTCGCCCAGACACTATAATTCAGCTTCAACGTAACGTACAGAAAGCGTATTGCTCCCGATAAGTTAACATGTAATCAGGAATGAGAAATACATGACAATAATATAAAATATAGACTCATTCAAACACACTTCTGAGATTATATTATTATTATTATTATTATTATTATTATTATTATTATTATTATTATTATTATTATTATTATTATTTGCATCACGTAACACTTTCTCGCAATAAAATGGAAGACGGTATCAAGTTAAGTTTAATGCCCGAACCTCTTCCCAGAAATATATGTAAATTTATGTTGTGTGAAAAGAATTGTGTCTTAAAGACTTGTTTCCTTACGCAAAGATGTTTCAGATTATACACTACTTGTCCAATTAACCGGACATCTGTAAGATTCCAACGAGAATCTCCGTAAGAGAATTACGAACTCATGCATATTCCATTCCAACACGATGCATAGGAGCGTTCCTTGAATGCGACAGAGGCTCTTTAGTATCATCGTCCCATTCTCAATCCTCCGATCTGAGCCTAATCGCATCCACGGCGCCGGAAAACGTCCGTCCCCGGCGTGTACGCCACGAGACAGAACACGAAAGTCGAGTCCAGAAAGATAATTTATTTCTTCCTGCGAAGTGGGTCCAACAGCTCAGAGCACGTCCCCCGTGGTTCATTCAACTCAACGGGGATCTGTCCCTTCATTCCCATTCAAGCGGAAAATACGGCACGGAAGGCGCGGCCGGCCCCGTCACACAAACGTCATCTCTGGCTGGCCGCGCGGCGCTCGTCGCGTTTGTTTTGGACGCGGCCGCGACGAGTTTCGCGCGTTTGCAGCAACAATGGGCGAGACGGTGATCCTTATCACGCGGCTGTCGGGTTAGCGGCGCAAAAGGAAGAGGCGAGCGCGGACCAGGGCTCTGCCGGCTGTCATAATGGCCACGCCCCACGCGCCCGGGTAATGGCGTTAAATGAGCTCTGAGCGGCGGCGGCGACGATGGCCGCGACCGGTCCACACACCGCTGGCCCGCTCGTCTCACCCTCGCTTCTGCTCTTCCTTCATTCACTTACTTGCACTAGTTTCCTTTTTACTTTCCTATTTCCTTCTTTTTTCTCTTATATTGCTTTCGGTTTTTCTTTCTCTTTTGTATTTACACCCCATGTATTAATCAGTAAAAGTCAACATTACTTCCTCACACAGTTTGCACAAAATCAGTGTTTTAAAATGTTAAATAAAATGGTAATGAAACAAAAATTAAAAATTAATTCCCATTTATAATGATTAATTATGAGAATTTTACGAAGAATAAATCGGTTCACAAAATATTCATGCTCAAAATCATTTTAACGTGTTAACAATTATGCTCAATTAATAGTTATTTTAATATAATAACTAGTTTCATAGTTTATTAAAAAGAAAGATAGCATAGTAATACCTGAAAACACACATAAGGTTTACTAAAAAAATGTATTAAAAAAGTTACGTATTACCATTTGAGGTTCAGTTAGAAAAGTATTAACTTTAGTTAGAAGTAATAATAATAATAATAATAATAATAATAATAATAATAATAATAATAATGATAATAATCATACTCTAATGTTATTCGTCCCACAGTTGGAAGACGAGGTCGTAGCTCGGACGAAACAAAAATGTTTCTGCATGTTCCTTCCGTGTGATGCAGTCAGAAAACCGTTGACATGTGTGCAACGAACTGTACAAAGTTGTTTTCTGTTTTGTACGAACACTCGCGAGATAACTGTGCAGATTGTATTCTATCTTGAAACACATGTCATGCAAATGACTAACAAGTTATAAATTTCTCTCGCAAATAGGAATAACCGTACGGATTTGATACACCATGTACACTGCATGGTGCACGATCTTCAACAGAGCAAAAAAAGCATTGTCAGGAACAGTGCTAACAATATTTACAATACATTGTTTACGATCTGCATATGTAAACATTCTCATTTTCTGCGGAAGAGGTACAAAAACCGCTTTGAATATAAAGTTTATACAATTCATACATTTAATGAAGTTCATTGATTCAATATATCATTAATACTGCACTTTTAACGTTACAGATATGTAAGATCTTGTATCAGTTGTCGATGGACGTTCGCAATATTTTTCTAGTCTTTTTTATCCGCAGGATTTTAAAATACATTTACATATATCCTCACATCTACTATAATCAATATACGACTCACTTTTGACAATGCAGAAGTTACGACCAGAGAGTAACCGTGATGAATGCGCACTTGGTTTGTACCCAACTTAAGACGGAACCCAATGCGCGGAATGAATTCAATTCCGAAGAGTAGGCCTAACAGGCAGGGTGGTTTTCAAATAACTCTCAAAAGCACGAAGAGGATTTAACTATATAATTTCAGTTAGCATGTATGGGGTTCTCAGGCAAATGCACAGTACGCGGTTTGTGACAAAGCGTGGAAATGAGGAAGCTCAGCGTTCTTGCCCACAATTTTCTCACATCTTGTCAATGCTCTGAATCCTGGGTCATGCTCAGCCAGTGATTCACAAAACACGAAGTGATGTGAATTCCAAAGTCCCCTGGAGGGTATGCAAACTGCCATACGAGTGTGATGAAGATGTTGCATCGTCAGATGATGAATTGTGGATTTCTGCTACTCGTAAGTTGTAACTCTTGAGATGCCTGTGGCCATTGTGCTAAAATTATACAGATGGTGAGTACTGTCTCGTACTGTCAATCTTGGCTGGTTGAAGCAGAAAGCAGAAGACGGACACAAATGTGATGCACGCAGAGAAAACGAAGAGTACCATCTTTTAATAACATACCGAGAATTTGCGAACAAAGCGAACTGTAAATACCTGACCTCGGTTTTTGTTCTTTATTCAGCGAGCAGAATTGATCTTTTTAACTATTTAAAATTGACGACCATCGCAAGCATCCATTTACAGAAGAGTCTATCTAGAACTAACCGGTTAGATGCAAACACGCTTACCAATTGCGGAATTCTTGAGGACGGGTCCAAGAGAAATATAATACCCTCTTCACCCAAAGTGTAGGGGAAGAAAAAATGCACGCTTATGGTTTAAAACAAAAATATGCGGTAGAAAATATTTTTTTCGTATAAATATAATGAAATGAATTTATAAAAAGGAAAATGCAGCGTCGCCGATACGGCTTAAAAGACGAGGTGCGTGGATCAGTTCCGAATATCCGATGCTTGGGATGCAACCGTCTGATCTTCTCCTCGCGGCTGCTTAGCGGAGCGGGAGGTCTGTCTGCGAGAGGCGAATCGCCGCCGCTGCCCGCCCGCCCGCCCGCGCGGCCGGTCGCACCGGTCGTGTTATATAACGCCTCACCGGCGCAGAGGTCCTTCACTCCCAACCGCCGCACGGTGCTCGTCTGCGGGCGAGACGCTGAGAGGCGGGCGGCGGGGCGGCGGGGCGGCGGGGCGGCGGGGCGGCGGACGGGATGTGAGGAGGGACGAGGGGAGGGCGGAGAAAGGACACGTGATGCAGACGGTGGCTGAGGTATAGTCCTGATCCAGACGGTGGCTGCGGCCGCACTTGCAGAAAACTCCAAGCGGAGAGGGCAGGAGGTGCTGCCAGTGAAGGAACAGGTGGGAAGGTTGGAGATAGAGGCAGATCAGAAATGGCTGTGCTGGTGTGGTGTGTATGAGGTGGAGATGCAGGGCGAGGACATGTTGAGAAAAGGAGGAGTAGGAGAAAGACGAGGAAGAGAAAGAAAAAGTGGTATAAAATATTGATTGGAGGTTATTAGCAGCATAGAGCAAAGAATTACCTCTTTTGTCTATTTTAGCAGTGAAGTTGGCCGGAGGATGCAAACATGGTGATCATATGACGAAGACGAAGAGTACGGAAAAGAAATGGTAAAGGAACAAGGTAAGTTGTTCATGAAACGAACGGCGAAAGAAGAGTAGCTGAAGAAGAATCATAGGATGAAGAGAAGAAAATGAAAGGGAAATAAGAAGAAGACGGGAGGAAAAAAAGTACAAAGAAGAAGAGAAGAGAGGGCGAGCATGGTTAATACAGAAAAACGCGAAGGAGGACTTGTCGCGTTGGCGGTCGTGGCGGAGGCGAAAGCAAAAGCAAAAGCCCCAAACGCAGAAGCCCAGCCGGCAGCACATGCGGCGACCCTCCAGTGGCCAGGGTCGGCGGCGATGGCCGCGGGCGCCCGCTCCATTAGCATAACACGCACGGCGCAGCCCATCACGCAAAGCGATGCTCGTTTTCTACCGAACACGCGCCTAAAAAGCGGCTGGGCCGCCGTCCAGAAATCAATGAAGCTGCTGGAATTTTGGAATGAGTGGCGGAATGCCTCGAGTACCGTTCCCTGTATTATGTTGAACGGCGTCGTTTACGCAAACAGAGCGACGCACAAACGCATCCAGCCGATGTCCCCGGAGCCGACGGACGCGGGACACGTGTGTGAATGGGCAGCCCAGGGGGACAGGGACAGCGAACGCCCGCGGGCAAGGAGCAATCGGCGAAACATTCGCACATTTCTCTGAAACTAAACGATAAGCGCTTAAAGATTTAACTACAAAAAATGTTTCTTTCGAAAAATGAGAAAAAATTCACATCAGCGCAATTTTGGTCTTAGCAGCAACCTCGTCTGTTGGTGCCTATTTCAAAAACAACGAAGAAATAAGACACTTGATATTCATCAGCGATGGCACACCAACGTTCTGCAGTAACACATGCATCTTGACTGATGACACTAGAATATAGCATAACCCCGCATTCAAATACGCTGCGTATTTGAAAATATTGAATTCCGTGTTCTTTGGTCACGCATTCAGAGGATTCCACGATTACTCTAATTTTCTTTTTGAACAAAAAAACAACAACAACTGTGCTTATCTAAGATGTCTGCTCATGGTTTTACCTCATTTCTTGAAAACTATAATTTCAAAGTTTAACACGCGCAATTAATACACTTCTGTTCTCATTGATAATCGATTGTCCAGAGCCGAAAAACGAAGCAACGCGGACCGTTGGCGAAGCCTGCAAGCAGCAAGTCAAAGCCTGCGCACTCGAGAGTGGTCGCGGGCAGCCCAGCCGTGGCAAGCGCGAGCATAACAGGAACGGCGGAGACAAACACCGGGCGTATGCGCGGCGCGGCTTCCTTGTTTTCTTTTCGCAGCGCGCGCTCCCGCGGGAAGACGCCGCACAAGCACGCACGCACGCACGCGTCCGCCCGAGCGACCTGACAGCTACACTGCGATTTTTACGAAGCTGCCTGCGAAGTAAATCCGCTGAATCGGTGTCATCCAATCTGAAGGTTGAACGCGACCATAGTGACGTCCCCATAGGATGGCACCGTAACAACTGATGAAATGTCAATGGCAGCAAAGTAAAAACGCAGTGTAGCTTCCCGAATGGCTACAAAGGCAATATCTGGTTACATTTCAGAATACTTTGCAAAATCATGTCATGATTAATGTCTGTTATACTATCTTTAAGATTGACGAAAACATTTCAGTGTGCTGAACTTGGTCAATATTAAATATTACTTTTATTTAAAAGCATGCAATGGCTACAACATACATTTCTGATAAATTTGTAAAATTTTCCCTTGAATTAAAAAAAAATCTTTGTTTCCGCTTAAAAAAACATACTTTACATTTAAAAATTAAACGAAAAACAACTAGATGATACAATAAAGGTTTAGGAATGAATGCGTTGACCATTTGACATGAGCATTAGGACGATCACGGTAAGAGATTTGTAAACTTGTCTCTCACTGGCTCAATTGACTTCGGTTGCATAACGCAGTCTGCAATATTCTCTACCTTCTCACGCTAATATTGGAAGTTCTTATTCGTATCTACCAAATGACAGAGATTTTTTTCCCTCGAGATTTAAAGCTGAATGCATCTGTATATGATGACAAGAGACACAATTATACTTACAACAGATGTGAACTCTCTATTTAATTCTTCTGTCTTTAACCCTTCCGTGGGCGTATTCCGGGCTAACTGTCGCAGCTTTTAGTTTCCGCTTTTTCTCGCAGATGTAGCGATTGGGACTCATTCAGCGGGGTATTCTTCATTTACCGTAGGTGTCGCCAACTCGTATATTTATGATTTTCTTATTGTGTTAAATTGTTATAGCACACTGATTTCTGTATTGTGTGGCGCGCTTGCACTGCCTTTACCGCGGCGCACACGATAAAGTAAGTATAGTCATTCTTGTAATACTACACGACTTCTACAAGGATTCACCGGTACGAAAAAAAGTAATACGCTGTGATTTTGCTCTCAGCAATACGTAGCACATTTGAAATAGACGTAGACACTAAAGAATCTCTAATAAAGTAGCATTTCAATAATAAAGCCGGATTTCAATGCTACAAAAGATAGATACTGTGGATAAGATGTGCTAGTCATTCAATACATGCAGGATAATAATATGGCGGCCCCTCGCAATTTCCTTTCATCATTTTAATACAGCTTTATGAATATTAAATTAATTTATTTTTTACTGATACGTTATTACTTCTTATTGCCTTCAATACGGAGCTCCTACACACTGCTAACTTACATACATCGAGAGGATCGTGGATTCGTGAGAAATATGAAAACAGTTGAATGAAGCTATTGTTCTTGTATGGAGGGAATTATGGAAGGGAAACATGATAAGAAAAACCGAGACCAGTTAACATTCAATTAGTTAGTAATAAATAAATCTGAATCATTAAAATTAGGTAAAAAATAAAATCTAGAATGTATTAAAATTACGGATGTTAATTGGTTCTAATGATCTCCGTCGAAAAAATGCTCACGGGTCAAAGGCCGCTCGATCATTTCAATCCTTATAATACCCTTGGTGCACAAATAATTTTTATTCATCCCAAAATTGAGGAGAGAAGAATAATTATCTAAACGTCACTGTGGATCTGATAGAGAAACATTTGAGAGAACATTCTAAATTTCAGAAACTTGCGAAGGGTACTGTTGCCTTTTTAGTCACGTACAGGAGTAATGATAGAAAACAGCAAGCTCTATCAAAACCTAGTAGTCAATTTGTGGAACACATAAGAACAATAGGACATTTCGGCAACAATTTAAAAAGAATTTCGGTAAGAAACACAGCGTTTCAATGACAAACTGTTGCTAACAGCGATCACCCTATAGATTAAATTATTTTGAGGCAGGCGCAACGTAAATTATTTCACATAAAATTCACTAAAACATATTTACTTTTATATACTCCCAAAGCAGGATTTCTCTATTTCAGAAGCCTAAGGAGCAATTGAAGTCGGTGGCGCTCACTCAGGACGACGCGCCTCGATGGTTACGATGGCGCTCAAAAGTGGTTTCATTTACGTTACATTTTGAGTAAGTTTTGGTTTCAGTTGACAAAACAAATTTGAGGGTCATACCTGAAGGGAGACGAAAACATTCGCTGGTATGAGCTAAAAATACTTAGGCGTTTCACGGAAACGAATCAATTTTGTTTGCGTCAATTAAAAAGGTAACTGGGATTATTTTGGTTAATTAAAAAGGTAACTGGGATTATTTTGGCTAATCTTATTTTATTTATTAAATATTACAGGCATTACGCAAAACTTGCCTAAAATATCTGGTCTAAAGTATTGTAGCCAAACGGGTTTCAGTACGTGAAATACAGGTCAATGAATTCATCTTGTGACTAGTGTCCGTTTGAGCGATGGTAATGTATTACTCATTTGAAATCACTGCAACAAAGCTGCACTCACCCTGGCACAGCTTCTATTGCACACTTTCGGTCCGCAGATCTCGAAGCTGCAACCCACCTGCAAACAAAGAAGCACACGTGAAAATCGTAACATGCGGCACAAAGAAGTACCAAGCGAGAAAGGTTAAACATGTTTGAACACAAAACATATTACTAATTTGAATACCGCGTGTCAAAACATACACACATACAACGTAGATATAATGTTGAGCGCCTAGATTCAGAGCTACATTATTTTGCCAACAGTATTTTTTCCTGAATGATAGATAGTCACAATATAGTGTTCTCATTTGCAATACAATCGATTATCTGAACAAATAGTTCAGTGGTGTCACATCACAACTATGACGCTTATTCTGTAAAAGTTCCGAAGAACACATTGAAATCGAATGCAAAAATATAGGAATCAGAAGCGAGACATTTTCTTTCACATGCCACACTCAAGAGAAACACACTAGCCGCAAAACTATTTCGTATTATTTCTATTTCTTGTTTCTATTCCACAAGAAAGCATTCGATGATGTGATAATTAGAATTTACAATTTGGACGCTGTGGCAGCATAAAGTGCGTGCACTACTCATACTGCACACCGATCACGACGGTGTGACTGGCTTCCATGTCAGATGAAGCGCTTGAACTCCGTGGGCCCGTTGCTTCCTCTGCTCATCCGCCCGCTGACAAATTGTTCTGTGTCACGAACAAGTAGTCGAAGTTTTTTCGCCCGTCATGGGAACGACATCTCAGACGACTGAGACGACAAACCAGTAGGTCTTGTCCACAAAGCCCCGTCATACAAAAGAAACATGAAGCTGCTGAAGTTGTCTGAAGTCATGCCATGACAGGATTTCTAAGATTCGGCGACTAACAGCAGATCCTCTTTTCAGAAGCGAATCACTTGCATATGAGAATCAAAATCTTTGCGTTGTTATACATAGTACATATCTCCTTTCGAATCACTAATAAAAACATGCGCATTTGTTTTATAAAAAATGCTCGTAAATGATCGTATATATATATATATATTCAAAGCGAAACATTTTAAATCTGTTTCCATGTTTAAGTGAAATGCGTTATGTGCCGGAATACGAAAACTTGAAAACAAATACTAAAAGAATATTTATTACAATAACTAAGAATATAATCACGCCCAAGAAACGCTCTCAAATCCTAAGACTAATACTGAACATATTATTCACGGCCATATTTATTATTACTTTCTGGAGCGTATGAGAAAAATGAATTTTTATCAAAGAAATCCAATGGTATACGCGGGAGGTAGGCACTCCGAGTCTCACACGACGCGTCACTGACAATTTTATCTCTGGATGTCTTAAAACATACTTACCATATAGGTAAGAGTCACGATTACATTACTGTTGACACATCCACTTGTCTTCCCTCTCTGAGCTCACCGTCAGGATCCAAAACCCCTACTGTATCCACCCCATGACGAAAGCTACAACACTCGCTTAAACACTCGCCAACACTGGAGTACAAGCAAACACACGCGCCAGGCCTCCTCGAAATAACTGGCATTCAGCGAGCAGCCTGCGCTCACGGGCACCTGCACGGACCGGCGGCCGCCGGCGCCCGCGGAAGACACAGGGCGGAGGCGACGAGGCAATTGAAAGGAGGGGAATCAAATAGAATCGAAAATAAAATCGGGCGGCAGAGGAATAATTGAAGATGTGTGAGGGGGCCCGAGAACTGAAATTCAGGGTGGAAATTTATGGGAGATGAGAAAATGAGAAAAGCGGAGGGGCAATTAGAGGCGAAGTCGTGAGGAAGGACATCTGTGGCGGAGACGATGGATGAGGGACCCTAGGGCGTGGTGTAATGGAGAAGGAGCGGGGCGGAGGTGGGGCGGGAGGCGGGGCGGTGGCAGGGCGGAGGCGGGGCGGAGGCGGGGAGGAGGCGGGGCGGTGCGGGGCGGAGGCGGGGCGGTGCGGGGCGGAGGCGGGGCGGAGGCGGGGCGGAGGCGGGGCGAAGGCGGGGCGGAGGCGGGGCGGTGCGGGGCGGAGGCGGGGCGGTGCGGGGCGGAGGCGGGGCGGAGGGGAGGCGAGACGGACGCGGGGCAGAGGCGGGGCGGAGGCGGGACGGAGGCGGGGCGGAGGCGGAGTGGAAGCGGGGCGGAGGCAAGAGCCAAATGCTGGGAGAGCGAAGTGGCGCCAACGAGACGAGGATGGCGGCGGATGCAGGGGGGGAGAGAGGAGTGGCGAGGGCGGCGGCGCAAGGCCGCGAGCGGGTGATGGGCGGTGGGCGGCGGCGGAGCGAATCTTCAAAGGCGCCGCTGCGCATGCGCAAGCGCAAGCGCCCGCCCGAGGCCGTGGCCGCCGCCCACGCGCCACGCACGCCACGCGCCCCGCGCACGCCAACCTCCTCGCCACACACGGAGAAGCTAGATCACAACACCCTATTCATACAGGCGACCCCCATGGGGCACCTGCAGAAAGGCAATTGTGATTTAGTTTATCTAGATGACAATGAAATGGGCACATACTGGTCCGAGGAAAGAAACGAGGCAGCGAAACACTGAAAGCGATCTGGAAAGGCAGCGAAAGAAAACATCAACTGAGGAAGAATGGACATTGGCCAACGGTCCCAACAGGAAATGGAAAAAGAACAAGGAGTAGAAAGAGAGGGAGAAGGAGAAGGAAAACGATGTAACTCAGAAGTCTCCGGATTAGTATTATGTATAGTATGTAAAAATGTTACCAAAATTGCACAAATAATTACGTATATTGTGAATGAAAAATAGTGGATTTCAAGAAAGCTCGTCATGTAACGAACTGTGATACAGTCTTTCCAAATAGCACGGATGCGAGGATAGCTTTCTTTAATACTTCCCACAAAGAGGAATTTGAAGAAACACTGGATCGACCTTTAGAGCATCACCCTCGCAGGACAACCACACGTGCCTTGATGAATTCGGCGGAAGATTTCTTTCTCAATTGGTCTCGTGTCACACAGCATCCAATCAACACGTGCAAGGAGAAATCAAGATTGTTCGCTGCCGAATTGCTTTGGACTCATCCATATTATAACGTCACAATGGTTTTAACGTGCCTTTCAAAACAATTTATCAATAATGAATAAAAATTTCTGCTTGAGCAAATGTTACACTTGCGTCAATTCTTTGGTCGCTTGGATACTACCAATTCGTTTAGAAAACCAACATTTATGACTTGTAGGTAATGTAAAATACTTTCAGATAAATTAATAATTCTCACTTTACGTAATAAATCCCGCAGATACGTCGACACTGGAAATTTAATCGCTTACTGGAAAATTAAGATATTCTTGCCTATTCTTTCCCTCCTTTTCTACAATTTCTTAACATTGTTTAAAAATTTATTGCATATTGATCTAATTGTTTCCTTCAGTCGATTTTTCTTGTCTAACATTTCGCGTTTTCTGCAGCATTTTTCCTCTACTTTTTGTTATTTTTATTCTTTTCTACAGAGCATGCACAGATCAGCACAATTAATAGACTCTACATATACAGTGAAGTCTTACTAATTTCCATAAAATTATAATACAAATTAATTTGATTGAGGAAATATTTTTCAAAGACCTCTAAAAACAATGTACATCAGAACATTTGGCTAGAAATGCCTGGTATGGGTATTCTGGTTCGGAGCCTGGCGTTGGCTAGGTGAGCATTATTCCCCGCTGTCAGATGCCCTCTGTGCCTCGTGGCCAGGCAAGGCCTGGCTCCGCGGGCGGCCGAGCGTCATCTCGCCACGCAGCGCTGTTTGTAAACAGCGCCGCAGGAAGGATGTCGAAATCAGAATGTTGGTCAAGTGCACTTGACGCCTGAAAGGCAAGGACAGACGCGGACCTCGACAGACAACGTCCAACGGTACCTCTCGTTCACAGCCGAGCGAGGATATTGACACGCCTGTCTTTGCTGTGCACTGATTCGTAAACATTACCAACCGTTTAGAAAGCATAAAGAATTTCTGAAAAAAACAGTTGAGTTTCGGAGTATCTCTCTAAATTAAAGTGTTATCGTGAGATCGACAAAGTACACGAGGAATGCCGTGGTGTTCTACTTGACATTAGGGGTACGATTGACTTCAACCGAGAGAAGCCATGCGTAAATTGTGAGTATTTCTTCATTAATTGAGGAACATAAGCAAATGTGGAGCATAAGCGCTACAATTAAAATATCGACATTATATATTTCTAAAAATATGTTTATAAAAACGCTCTCTGCTTGTTTATGCTTTTAGAAGAGTCGCTGATTGTCACTAAAACGGCAAGCATTATTAAGCAAAATAATTCGAGACAATGGCGGAAGTATTCGTAAAATATTTTTGGATTTATTATTTTTCGATCAATTATTGAATATTCTACATGAAAAATTGCTAAATAAACATAGCACAAACGATGAATTTGTGCTCTTCAACGACGAAATATTGTTCCTATGGCTTTATTTCATCAGACGCCTTCGCGCAAGGGTCTCAGTGAATATCGGCAGAAATAAAAACAATGCTATCCAAAATTGTATAGGCAAACTTCCGTAAGTACTCGTGGTTACTCGCTTATTTCTGACAATGGCGAATCGATAACGGTCTTACCTTGAGTTTTACTACAAGCGCCCGGGGAGCTTCGAGTAGGCAGCGCATAAAAGAGCTTGCAATAGCGAGATGGCCCGATAGAAGGCTCGCTGCCGGCGCGGTGCTTCGCCACAGCACGCTGCGCGAGGCAGCGGCCGCAAGGCGAACTAGAGCCGATCTCACTCCACCCTCCCACTCGCGCTCGCGCTCACTGCCCGCGGAGAGGGGCGTCGCGTGTTATGGGCAAAGGAACACACTTGTTGCAATCCACACTCCAGTCCGAATGCACATGAACTCAACGGCTGGAGTGCAGTGGCCAATATTTTCCCTAGAAAAGACGTCATCGCCGAGCCCCAATGTTTCAGAAGTGCAAAGAAAAAGTTATCGTACATAGAGAACATGAAATAACAGCCCTTTTCTCATACGGAATCATTTACAAGTTCATGAAATGTTGCAAAACAACTGAGCCATATTCACAAGAGTCAGGCATCTGTTGAGAAATAATGGTGTTTTGCATAACAACAACACCAAAACTTTTGGCGTGCATTGACAAATACATTAACATATGGCAGTAATACAAAATGAAGAAAGACAAATTTTATTTCTTTCCAAAGCCTCGAAATACGACCCACACAGAATCGCATACTTAGTCATTCGATGTAAAAGCTCGACTAGTATTTTCAAAGTAACGTCTCCCGAAATGATTTGGCGTGCATTGCCTCGTGTTAGCGGGCTGTCGCCGGAGCTGAATGGGCGTGTCGAGGGCGTGTGGGCGCCCGTGACCGGGCCATTGCGGCGGCGTGGCTGACCGCGACGTGACCGCGGCATAACCCTGCAGCGCGGCGCCTGGGAACGCTCCGCCTCCCACCCACGGCCGCGGCCTCTCCCCCCACCCCACCCCGCCTCCCCCGCCGGCGGCGGTGCTGCGCGGCGCGGCGCCCTGGGAACCACGCTCAGCGCCCGGCGCTCGCCCCCCCCCCGCTGCCAATGATGGCAAATTTTACCAAAACATCCACACATCGATGTTTCCATACATCGCTAAAGGGTTGTCGATGAAAGCATCAACGAGAAAACATGAATGTTTAAAACATCGATGTTTTCATTATAAACTAATAAACATGCTATTTTTCTATCCAATTTTAATTGCAGTAAGTAAAAGGGATATATTTTATTGTTTGGTTACCCGCATGTTAGTCGTAAGTAAAAATTATTATCGAATGTAAGAATAAAATTAATAATAAAGAACATCGTGTTTCGCTATCGATTTCGTTTTCACTGTCGATTCAGGCAATGACACGCCTGGCGATAACACAATAATAACACGATATCAGTGACGCAAAACAACGATATTTCTGTGGATTGCTGCTACTCTACAACGTGTTTAAACACTTTTATTTTAAAACCAAATTTAAAAAATACAAAGTTAATAAAACATCGATGCTTTTGCAACAAAATATGATGTGAAGAAAACATCGAAAGCAAAATATCGATGTTAATACATCGATGTTTCTTGCCATCCCTAGCCACTGCATCCGTCGCTCACCGGCTGCAACAACCGTTGCCGCTCCTGCGTCTCTCACCGCGAGGTTCAAGGGTTCGACGCTAGTCAAATAGCTGCGGCGAACTGGCGCGCGATCTTCTCGTCCTCATTCCTGTTCTCCCCTCTCCCCTTAAACAAGCTCTCTCTTATATGCACCACTCCACCTCACACATGGGAGCTTAGAGCTTGTCCCCACTCGGACAACGCCTCAATGGGAGAGATATCTGGAGAGGAAAACCCGCAGGTCGCCATGAAGGTCGGCGCCGGTTCTCATGTTCCAATGGGGGAGGAACATTGCTACTTCCGATACGTGCACTTCACTTATGAGACAATGCAGTTTACTCACCCGGTATATGCCAATGACAATAGCACTAGATTAGATACAGTTATCATCAGTTAGGGACGTAGTAAATGTCGGAAAACTTGAATCAAGTAATGGAGTAATTGCTAATTAGCAATGTAAACTTTTGAAATACCCGGCCCCAGGGGTCCGGATGAGTACTGGGCTTCCTAAAAGGACATTTGGGTGATGAAACCTGGCAGGGAGCGATTAATACTTCAAGGGTCAAAAATCCTCTGAGCGCCACAAGCTTAAGGCATCTAAAAGAAGGCTAGCTAATGTCCAGGAAAATTAATTATTCCGCCAATTCCCTCCTAGTTTTCAATCAGTCAGCCAAAGAACCACTCAGTAACGGATAAATAGGACTGCGAGCACTGGTGTGCCTCTCCTGGCAGCAAACGTAGAGGAACACGGAGGCGGATGCAAAAAGTAGATGGCAGTTTCGGGCTCACATATGACTTCAAACTTGACCAACATACTGACTGAGATGGCTCAGGGGAACAGGTGTTCCCTGCAACGCGTCCGGAACCGGGAGGTCCTAGGATTCAGTGGCGAATATGCGACACTAGCTAGATATCTACCTAGCAATACAACCTCTACCCGGACTGGACACTGGAAAAAATTCAAAGGGCTGGCCGTTAGACAATAATGTTATATAAGATTCGTCCGCTGTCCTTTCCTTTTTTTATCTTTTCCTCTCGAGGGCCCCTCGGAGCCTCTATAAATGCGCCGTATCCTCGCCCCCCCCTCCCCGGCCCGCGAGCGCGCTTTATTGGGTAATAAACCTCTGGGGTAAACCCAGTGTTTGCTGATCGGCTGATAGCGCTGGGAAGGGTGTTATTATCAAAGTGAAATAGAGCCGGGCTCCAGTCGCTCAGGAGCTGCACCGGCCAACCGTAGGCCGAGCGGAAACCGGTAGCACACGCCTGCCGTCCTCTCACATCCGGGAAAATATTTCGATTGCACTTTCCCTAAACAATGTGCAATTGAAAAACAGTCGTTTACATAATGAGAAAAACTTGTTTATCTACAAGATAAAAAAATTACAAATCTGTACCCACAATGTTATAGAGAGGAAAATTATTTTAGGGTTGCATGAAATGCATAAATCATTTAGAAGTAAATGTTGAAAATCATACACGTGTTACAGAAGCAACGTTATGAAGAACATACGTATGATAAAAGATAGTAATTGAAACTCTTCAGAAATGTGATCATGAGAAAAGTACATCTATATTCGAACCACAGACTATCCAGATGGTGGTAACAGGGACCCCGAAATCCAAACCATTTCTTTATAGGAGAACTAACGTAGCCCACGGCCTTGGGCACCGGTCCGAACGATTCAGCCTCGCCCGCCCAGGCGACGCCTCCATTGCAAGTGCACAGGAGCGCCGCCATTGGCCGCTCCACATCCACCACACACGCAGCCCAAGCGCCTCTTGTCCGGCGGCAAGCCCTCCGCTGGAATCGATAGGCGCACGTGTCGATAGGCATCGAGCATCGAGGCAAGCGCCGGCTCGGGCGCGCAAGAGACGACAGGTGGGAGGCCGGCGCGAGGCCGCCGCATCAAAGGCAGTCATGGAGAAGAGGAAAGTCAACTTCACGTACTTTGCTGTACTTCGTGTTGTCTAGAATAGTGCGAGCAGAGACAGCAGAGAATCAAATGCGGACTGAGTCGACGATAAGAGGTAAGGGACAAGAAAAGAATGGGTACAATTGGAGGCGAAGCGTTTTACGAGGCATAACATCAGATGTGTAGGTAAAATTAAATGCCATGTCAATGGCGATGGTGGTGGTAGTTGTGGTGACTGAAGGGGCTGACGTTGGTGATGGTAACTGTGACGATGTTGGGATTGTGATGATGATAGGGATAGCAAAAAAACATCGATGTTTTTAAAACATTTTTGTTGCAAAAACAACGGTGTTTTTTAATTTATTTTTTTATTAAATAAAGGGGTTTAGGCACATTGTAGAGTAGCAGCAATCCACAGCAGTATCATTGTTTTGCGTCATCCTCATTATCTTGCTGCAGATTTCGCCAGTGCAATCTGAGAGAATTTTAGGTGGTTTTACTTCGATGATGTATGAATAGATTGCTATTGTTATGTTAGTTTTCTTTATTGTTAATTTTATTATTTTCATTCGATAATAATTTTTATTAACATACTACTAACATGTTGGTAACCAAGCATTCCTTTTACATACTGTAATTCAAAATTTATAGGGAAATAGCATGTTTATTAGTCTATAATTAAAACATATATGATTTTTCGTCGATGACATCGAACGCCCGTATCGATGTTTTGGCTAAATTTGCCATCACTAGGTGACGATGCGACAGAAGTGCTGCTAGAAGCGGCGATGGTGGTGGTGGTGGTGGTGGTGGAGGTGGAGGTGGAGGTGGAGGTGGAGGTGGAGGTGGTGGTGGTGGAGGTGGTGGTGGAGGTGGAGGTGGTGGAGGTGGAGGTGGAGGTGGTGGTGGTGGTGGTGGTGGTGGTGGTGCGGTGGTGGTGCGGAGCGCGCGTGTGGCGTGGGCCGTGGGCGCCGGCGTCCCGTTAGCGCTGGCCGCGGGGCGTCGCGGGAGCCCTGAGCCGCTCTCAGCCGAACCTCAACGGGACGGCGCCATCAATATGGAAATAGCTCACACATGAGATAGCTCCAGTTCCTCCATGCAGATTAGAGTTACTTAGGGTTCCCCAAACTGCGAATAACTCCTCCGATGCAAAACTCGCTCTGGACAGCGGATTTCATTCCGCTGTCTTCCCTATAATACATACACAACCGTTCCCCGCAATATTTCTACTTTATTTGATAAATTATCATAACATTAAAGCATAAACCACCATTAAAAGCAATCAACTCAACGTGCAGTGTTTGCTGAATAATGCTATCGCTCCCCTCTTTACTGCTCCATCTGCAGCAATAAACAGAATAAATGTAATAAAGGAAGAATTCGAAATCGCAATCGTCTAGCTGGGACGAGCCTACGGGGTTACTCATTTCTGAAGAATAGAAAACTGTACGCGATGCGCCTGGGGGATTTCTCTGGCAGGCTAGACGGGGTCCCCCCTCCGACAGAATGCGTGAAAGAGTATCGGAATAGAGTTATTTGCGAAACTGGGGCTGGAATTAGGAAGGGTACCTGAATTCTGGGGATCCCATGTAGAAAAGGAGGAATATCAAGGTTGATAGTCAACTGAAGTCCGTGAGGTATGAGGGACCGCATATGGCTAATTCGCCGGCGAAAGTCAACGCGACGAAAGGGAATAATACAAGCATTTGCTGCCTCCACGAGCTGCGTTTGCCTTTACAACAGTGGCGATGGGTTGGGCCCCTCGCAGAGAGGTGCCTCCGCGCCCGCGTTTAATGCGTTGGTGGTGGTGGTGGTGGGGGGGGGGCGTGAGTCGGTCAGTGTTGGGCGCCGCCACGCTCCAATTGGCGGCCGCGGGCGGAGCGTCGACGCGACGCTCATCACGCCCCTCCCCCCCCACTGCGCCTCCCACCAATCTCAAATCTCCCTAGCGGCTTAGACGCCTCAGGGCATCAACTGACGACATGGAGTGCCTCTGACCGGGAGATCGTAGAGTTCCAATGCCGACGGTCGAAAAGTTCGAAAATGTCCAAAATAATATATATTTCTCATTGTAGAAAAACGATATTAACTTTCATTCTCTCGGGACAACTAAAGGTAATATTCTTTCATTTATAGAAAAAGGGGATTGGGGAAGGAAATTTCAAACTCACTTAATATACAGATAATCCCAACGAGAGGCTAACATACGACGTACGAAAAATTAGTTTTGAACTGCTAATGGAAATGTTGGTTGGAGGATAGATGCTAAGGTTTCGAAGGGTTTCAAATTACGGACGAAAAAACTGCAACTTTGTAAGTAATCTCAAAACCATTTCAATACATTACAACCGGAATTTTGGCAAAGGATGTTTTTAACCCATTAACAACACATTAGGTGGAGGAGCGTTCCTTCCCTAAATTTATTCCGTGGTGGTTTTCTCTCGCCTCTATTTGCGTTTTCCAATCTTCCGGGAAGATTTCTTCCGGGAAAGAGCTCCGAACCTCTTTCGTTCTTTATTGGCAAATTCTAAGCGATGTCTCTAAAACATGGCTCTGCAATTTTAGAAAGCATCATCAGTTAAACGATAGCTACATAAGGAAGGAAACCGCGAGATCTGCTCACACATTATGCAGATCGACTTGTCTCGAAAAACCCGACTCGAAGTCTGCATGCAAATAGCGCTCCGTCGAAGGCGACCGAAACAGTGCGTGTAGAGGCGCGTATTCCACTCCGGGGTTTACCCAACGACTGTCAACCGCAAGTGGGACTGAATCATCGTAGGTGCGTATGGTGGAGTGGGAAGTGGCCTGATATTGACTGAGTCACCACATGCAACTCGTTATGTGGCTTTCGCCGAATTGCAGCCGGATGAGGTAAGCGGTCACTCTTTCGTTCGGAATGAAATGCTTGCTGCTTACAATGAAACTTATAACTCGAATGCTACGACTGAACGAATGCGACTAACTGCCACCGGCTCATACCCAATTGCAGTTCAAATAAATGTATGTATGTATGAAAAGTCATCAATAGTACCTGAATATGTATTCCCCTGGGACATACACCCAGTTTTCATCATCCCGAAATAAATTGCCCCTTGAAATTTGGTTGCGGAGTGCTACTTACTACTGAGTAGGAGTAAGCGGGGCGGCGGGGCACGTGATTCAAGTGGAAACCTTAACAGAGGCCGATTCACCTTATCGTTCTGGGTTGCAAAAACGAACAGGATTGTTCTGGATTGGAATCGAGAAAGAATTGTTCATTTTCCACAAGATTCAGAAATTGGTTATAACGAAACAGATATGCAGTGAAATAGTAATAGAAATAATAAAAATAAAAAACAGTATAATTAAACTTCTTGTACTAAAAAATATTTCCGCCAAATAAGACAACAAAATTCTAGCAAATATGTAATTACAACTTGCTGCAGGCTGGTAAAAGCTCCAGTGATTGCGGTGCTACAGCGATTCTAATACACGAGGAAAAGAAAAAAAAGCAGCATATTCCTATTGGCACTACCGCCCGGCAAGAGGACATTATAAAAGCATCTGGAAGCGCAATTCTCGTCGTCACGGTTTGACGCGCCCTCGATCGCTGCCCGCAAACACAGAGCGAAGGCGCCGTCGCCGTAAATCACGGCGCTCCACACCCCTCCCCCCTGCCCTCAAGGGCGCGCGCCGAGCGGAGGAGTCCGCGCCCCAGATCCGGGCAGCGGAGAACAGAGAAAGCAATCACCCCACCCCCATCCCGCGCACTCCCCGCACGCGGCGCCCTTACGCAACGCAGGCGCGTCGACCGTACGCGTTGGCTCAGCCAGGATTCCGAGTGTCCTTCCCGGCGCTTCAACCCCTTTGGTGAAGAAAGGGCATTATGTTCACAAAAACTTGGATTGTAAATTAAAAAAAAATTAAAAACACGCCACACACAAAACATGCAACGTAGAGTAGACAGATAATAAATTATAAACGCAGTGTTGGTAACCATCACAACTGGTTATCGATGGTTAGTAATTCCAAGAAACGAGAAAGTACATTATTACTGTAAAACAAGATGGGACTAAATATTATTACTATTACTATTATTATTATTATTATTATTATTATTATTATTATTATTATTATTATGTTGGGAAGCAGGGGTGTTTTCTCGCTGGTATATTAGATTCGGCGTCGACCAGCACGTCGGCTTGAGAGGTTTCCCGCTCTAGAAACCTCCCCCACTGGGGCTCCACCCCAACAAATATAAGCCCTAAAGCTTAGTGATCTCTCGGGGTGGGTGGTAGTGTAGTGGAGGTTTAAGGGGAGAGAAAAGGACAAAGATGAAGGAAAGGTTGGGCGCGGTCTGTAGTAGCCCTTTAGTTACGGAACTACTCTGGCATCCACCTGGTATTGTTCGAATTAACTACAGAAAACTAGAAATAGGAACAGTCGACCGCCAGAATCCCCCTCCGGTAAGGGGCTGAATTTGACCTCTCAATGAGGTAAAGAACAAATGAAATAAACTGTAAGGTGGGAGAAATGTGAGTGTGGAAAAGAGATACAAACAACAGGAGAAGACGATAAAATCCCGAAAGAAAATGAAAGCAAGACGGAAAAGAAGGAAATAAAGAAGCTAAAGTCATTCAAGAACTACATAAGGTGAAGAGGAGAACCGAAAGATGAAACATGGAGGAAAAAAAAGAGAAGTAAAGGAAAGAAATGATCGAGAAAACCACAAGAAAGAAGACTAGTAGACACGGAAAGAGAAAAAGGGGCAGCGATGTGATGTAGAGAACGTGCAGGAGGAGGACCGCGAAGGCAAAATTTGAGAAAAGCGTTTTATTTTTCCATTGGCACTGTTAAGGATCACCTAGACGAAATGCAGGTGAAACCAAAAAGGAGAAGAGGTCAGAGCGGAGGATTCGCAGCTTGGTGGGCGTGGCGTGGCGAGGCGTGGGAGCGACGCGTGGCGGGGTGGGAGGAGCAGGACGAGGGGGAGGGGTGGCGTGGGGGAGGGGGCGTGGTCGGGGAAAGGCGAATTCGCGCCGCTCCTTTGCCTCCGCGCAATTTCGCCATCAGCGCCACACGATGCACTTAGGAACTTCGCGCTCCGAAAATTAGAGCGGAGCACGCAATTTTACCATTATTACATTTGAAACATCCTTCTTAACCACTACATCAATTACACTACTCGTACTTCGATGGTTAGTAAAATACCGTTTTCACCACACACCCTAAAATGATTCATTCTCAAAAATGATCAAGAATTTGCGTGAACAATAACCCGTTCATGAATATATTTCCGCAGTAAAATTGAACTTTATCATGCACATTGCCAAAGTGAATCCTGTTAATGAAAGCCTAATCTTTACATTTTAATAAATCGTTGCACACTGTTCCTAATAATCGTCCAGCTTTCCAAGCGAATCCCTGTCGAGTGTGAGTCCTCGGTCTGTGGCTTTGAAGGGCACACTCTCACGAATCGGGCGACGTCTCGCCCTCCGACCCCAAGGAGCGGCCACATCACGCCCGCCCCTCCCCTCCCCTCCCCCCCGCCCCTGCGCCACCGCGCGCACGACGCGACACTGGCGAGAGCAGCGGCGGCGGGGCACAGCACGGCACGGCACGGCATGGCGAGGCGCGGCGGCCGAGGTCACGGCGCTAGCAGCTGCGACGCGTGATGCCTATCTGCAATGCACAGGCGCTCGCAGGCCGAAACCATTCCGTCATTCACCAACCACTCCCTTAGGATGTTGGCCAAAACGCCTATCACAAATAGGATGCTTCTCTAAACGTACAGTGAATATATAACGCTTTAGCTGTAGCGTTTACTACAGATTTTATTCAACACTTCATCTTAAATCGGTAATGAGAAAAAATTCACCAAAGTGATGCCATATGAAGGTGGGAGATACTGGTTTGGGGAAATCCCGCACGGCGACGTGTAGGTCGGCGGCGGATAACAAAATCCAGCGTGGCGGGGAGGAGAACCTCCTGTGAAAAAACATGTAGAACGGGATTAATGATCGCAGAAGTTGACGCGCCCGAAAGCACTAATCAAATAACCAATCAGCGCAGAGATCGCTCGCAACGCGATTCCCATTGGGAACCACGTCAGCCCACAGGTCGCGCCAGCGCAATTGCCGAAGGACCAGATCAACGGGAAGGTCATGCACCGAACGTATTCGCGTACGGTGCTGCCAATAAATGAGGATGGACTTAAATTAAATTACGACAGTAGTCGGTATAAGTCAAACTAATATTCAAATTAGACTCGTATGTAAATACATATACAAGTATTCTAAAAAGATTTTTAATAAATACGCGCCGACCTTTTGGCGATGCAGTTGTTAGTAAAATGAGTATTTGATTGCTGGCGTAGGCTTTGCATCATACCCCGACCACTCAATCTCCCTGAGTTCTCTTGAGCCCGCATTTTTCAGACGGACGCCAGCACTGTATAATGCGCCCAACCCCCCTGTTCCATTCAACAAATGTCGTGAATGCCTTACATAAAATAGGCGCCCAACATATGTTTGTTGTGAGGTCATTAAAGAGCCATTACATAAATTGGCGCACCAACGAATGTTTCTTTTACAAATATTACGCACGCCGATTGACTTCTCACAATACAAGAGCACGATTACACAGCAGTGGCAGCTGTCACATTTCAGAGGCCACGCGCCCGTTGTGCCCGCTTTCGTCCGGAGCGCTGGCGGGTGATTCGTGCCAGCGCGCGCCCTATTTCGCGCGGGAGAAAATGGGCGGCGGCCGCCGGGCGAGGAGGAGCTGCGTGAGGCAACCCACCGCCCGCGCCTCCGCTGCACCAGCGCCGCTTGCCGTTTTTGCCGCGCGCGCCGCCGCCGCCGCCGTTCGGCGCGTGATATAACCGCGTGCAAAAACGCGCGCGTCGCCGCCCGAGGAGAAACCGGATGCTGCGTTTCCTTGCGGTGGCGGCGCCCGCGCGCGTCTTGCGGCGGCGGTGGAGCGGGGGCGGGGGTAAGGGCGGTGGAGGTGGGGAGTGGGCGATGGGTGGAGCGGCGAAGGAGATGGAGATGGGGGCGGGGACGAGGGCTGGGTGGCAGTGGGCAAGGAGGCGGTGGGGGTGGGGGCGCGGGCACGGGCGGTGATGGCGGGGGTGGAGGTGGGGGGGAGTGGGCGATGGCTGGGGTGGCGATGGATACAGCGGTGGGACGGGGAGTATGGCTCGGTGGCAGTGGGCAGGGAGGCGGTGGTGGAGGTGGTAGCGGGGCTGGGGAATGGGCGATGGCTGGTGCGGCGATGGATACGGCGGTGGGACGGGGACCGGAGCTGGGTGGCAGTGGACGAGGAGGCGGTGGGGGCTAGGGCGCGGGCGCTGGGTAAGGACAGTGGAGGCGGCGGTGGAGGGGGGGATTCAGCGATGGCTAGACCGACGATGGGGCGGGGACGAAGGGTGGGTGGCAGTGGGCGGGAAGGTGGTGGAGGCGGGAGCAACGGGACCGCGGCGAGGAGTGCGCGATGTCTGGAACAGCGATGGAGGTGTCGGCGGGGGAGGGATTTGGGTGGGGGAGGAAGAGACGGCGTTGAAGGCGGGGTGAAGAGGAGGCGGACGGCGGCGGGCAGGGGCGAAGGCGACAGTGTTGAGGCGAGGGCGAAGAGAGAGGGAGGGGCGGCGATCGTGGTCGAGGCGGGTGCAGGACGGGGACGATGAGGGGGTGGAGGAGGCGGGAGTGAAGAGCGGGAAGGTCGGGGCGGCGGGACGCGAGCGGGGAGTGGGCGATGCCTGGTGAGACGTCGTAGATGTCGGCGGGGGAAGGGGTGAAGTCGGGGGCGAGGAAGACAAAACCCAGCGCTTGCGATGCACAGCCTCTAGTTGCGGTCCTCGATGACATTCCACGTAAGGAACGGAATTCAAATACTATCGGCTTGAGGACGTCAAGTGAAAGTGAATGTAATACTAGTTAAAAAATGTAATTTTACATTAATAGTTCCATTGGCAATATTACTTTTCTGCGAATATTACGCGCACATCGTGCATAAAAATGAGAAGATAGTTTTAAACATTCCTCTCCAAAATAGCCTTCATGTGAGATATAGTATTAGATGCACTGGCAGTCGTGTTATTCCAGCTGGAACATGTGCTGTAAGTGGATGTCAATAGGTATTTGCGAAAATTATTTACAACGCTCACTCCACAAATTACTCAGTCCCTGGGAATATTACTTACAAAATAATGCAGAAGCTGTAGCTCAACATTCCACCTCATTCAAATGGGAAGCTGACTGAAAATCACTTCGTTCCAGAGATGTGAGCGAGTGAAAAAGGAAGAAATATTGAAGCCTATTAAGATGCCAGCAACCCTTCTGAGTTACTTAGTCACAACAACAGACAGTAATAACTCATCAGATGAGAAAGTGCCATTATTTCCTAATCGCTACTGGTTCGTCTTTGTATTAAAAATATGATTTAGTTTCTATCTTTTCTCACTTTATGTATGATACAGTCACAATCATAATTGTGAATAAATGCTTCCAGTTGAAAGTGAAATTACTCTTACATTTATCGTGTTGGAGTGCAGCTCGTGGAAAGTTCTGAGATTATTAGTGACAAATTTGGAAATCCTGAAAAAGAAAAAAATGTACTGATCGCAATTGACTGCAGTACAGTGCAGATAAAAGTAGAGTAAATGTTATTTTCGTACAATTTCTTTTGATGAACACAATACGTGTTGAAATGAAATGCACTTTGGGTGTCAGTGGGAGTACGGAATTGAAATAATCTTCAAGGTTCAATCATGTCATTCTTTTGAGACACTGAGACAAACTAACTGATTAAACTAATGACTGAGATAAACTTTTTATTTAACGAAATTCATCAACATTTACATGAAATTCATTTCGAATCTATACTATTAATTTGCTTCAAATCTCTCTCTCTCTCTTTCTTTCTCTCTCTCTCTGACACACACAAATTGTACTTTCATTAAATATGTTTGGTAAAAATACATTCAAAAGCACCTTTTACAAAACGCTCAGACAATTTCAAATTGCGGAAGTGAACTTTTGCAACCGTGACATATTGGCTTGTACGGTGGGACGTATTTAGTATGATGCAGCAAAGCCGTTCCACGTTCTCATCCTGCGTTCTCGGAAGGCTGCGATTAACTCTGATAGAAGACATTGTTCCCTCCGCAGCAACACGGCGTGAGAGCATGCGCTGCGGGGCTCGGCGCTCAGGGGAGGAAAGGCTCATTTGCCATAAAGCGCGCACGCGGGAAGGCTCGCTCTGTCTCTCTCCCTCTCCCTGCCTCCTTCACTCACTCACTCACTTCTTCATTCCTTCCCGCACCTCATTGCCTCCTACCTCCTTCCCTCCCTCCTCTTTCGCCCCTTCTTCACTCCCTCCCGCCCTCCGGCCAGGGCTGCGGAAACCACGGCAGTTGTTTTCTTTTCCCCGCCGTTAGCAATCATGTCAAGGCATGAGCGTGTCTATTTGCTTTAGAAGGAAGAGCTGGTGACTAAGAGCTAATCAATGCGTACAAAGAATAGCGTAATGGGCAATTCTCTACGTCTAACTCTAATGATTAAATGTTTAATTAGACGAGTTTTAATTTCCAGCATTTGTTTCTTAATCACTCTCCATTCACTCTGCCATTTGAGCTCACTTTCAAAGATCGTGCATGAATTGTCACATGTTCTACAATTTACTTAAAATAACATAGCAAAATTTGTTTATACACTTCGTCTCCACATATCCGCACGTCGTTTAACGTAGTAATGTCTAGAATATAAAAAAATAAAAGTGCATTGAAAAAATTCCAAACACTGCCGGTGCATTTTGGTGCATATTTGAATTCTAGTTGAGTCCCGGCTTTTCTAACGTCTTCAGTCAAGAGAGCGCGCGAGAGGCTGCGCCGTGGCGGAGGGCGCTCGGCCTGGAGCTAGGGATACAGGGAGACGGTGGGGCGTCACGAACTTAGAGCAACGATCAGCCACACTGCTCTGCCCAAAACGCTTGTCCGTAGATGTTCTCGTGTTGAAGTGAGTTTTTTGTCATAGTATTCAACATTTAAAGCCTTGATTGGATTAACACGCTTTCTTAACAGTTCGTCATGGTTACTTGTGTGGTTTACTGCTTATAATCATTCGGAGTAGGCGTGGATTACTTTTCTCACGTAAGTAGTTACTTTATATGGTATGGAGAACATTGTAAAGTTGAAGATGTTGGTTTATTTTCGTAATTTTTCTCTTCATAGCAAAGAGAATAGCATCGTGGATTAAGGTGTGCGAAAAGACAACTGACAGCCTGGAACATACAGCAAGTTAGGCTCGGTTCATTTTCAGGAAGTGGATTTTGATAGAGCTTCTTAATGATACGTAGGTTTGGGGAAACTCGCAGTTCCAACAATTTTAGCAGCTTTTCTACCACGACTAAAAGACGTAAATTGTGCTGAAATAATTCTTCACTGAAGATGTCTTCAAAAGGATAACTAACATTATTATTTATGACATCTTCTACAAAGAAACCCGAAAGTTTTGCACAATGCTCACATTAATTGCATTACTGGTTTATCTTCAAACTCCAAATTTTAGGACCTGTCTTTTGAGTTCATGTGAGAGTACTTAATGTTTATGTAATAAAATGGTGAAATAAAAAAGTAACAGTAAAGTAAGACAATGTGTTGTTTTTTTTAATCATATAGTTGGTATGGTAGCCAGACTTCGAATGTTGTGACAACACTAATTCTAAGAATATTTGTCGAAATTTTGATGTCATCAAAGTTTCGACAAATCTTCACACTAAGGCCGCCTCTAAGAATATTTCCTAATAATTTGTGCATCACATGCTCCTTCAGAATGTTAGCATGTTAAGTATTTATTTGCAGACTTTTTGTGAGAATCTCAAAGGCAGAAGAAGCACATTTAGAAATGTAGTATTCTTGACATTTGAAGTTTGAGGTTATTTTGGTTTTCATGCGTTGAAAATACCCTTCAGCGATCCTACAATTTGTAAAGAAGCCACCTTCATGGAATCATAGCTGCGTGGTGCCCCGCGGCCGGCGGCAGCGCGAACTACCGCTCACGAGGGCTCCAGAAAAAGTTCCGCTCTGCAGGTGGCCTAGGACACCGCCACAGCTCGCCCTTGCTCTCCCCAGCACAGGATCGTCACACCACATTTTACTGGTACGCAATAGAAGGTACATTTTCTTGTGTTGTCATTAAATGATTTCAATCGTGACAAAGTAAGGGGTATTTTCTCTCTCAAAACGAAATAATTTTCTACAAATTGGTTTCTTTTCCATTAATTAAGTAATTGTTCAATTAGTAAGCAACTAATTTTCATTAAAAACACACTAAACAAAGGTCTCTCTAACAAAAATATTTTTTGGCGATTCACTACTGCTTTACTCTTATTTTGAATCGCTTTTAAGTCTATGGATTATTGATATGAAGTACTGTAAATTGAGTTTTAATTTTGGAATTACTCTTAATAAAAACTTTACAATTCGCAGACATTTTTAAACGTAAGTGTTAGTTAACGTATTATTTAATGAGTTAAGACTTAAAACAAATGTAGACCGTTATTAGTCCCGAGGACTAAAGATTTTGAGGCTAATTGCCTTTCGGTCAGCACTGAAACCAAATATTATCAGCCATCGCTAAACCATGAATCGTTATTTGTATGAATTATATTGAATACATAAAATATATTTTTATAATGTAATATAAATGATGCCCAACATTATGTTTCTTCTTTCACGTCATTGATCGCTGTACAAAGAGACGGAATAGATGATGGTACATCGATGGTATAGTACACAAATGAATGCTACCG
The DNA here is from genome assembly GCA_011170035.1 of Teleogryllus occipitalis. Taxonomy (NCBI): domain Eukaryota; kingdom Metazoa; phylum Arthropoda; class Insecta; order Orthoptera; family Gryllidae; genus Teleogryllus; species Teleogryllus occipitalis. The sequence goes on along the minus strand of BLKR01001670.1, from coordinate 11,524 downwards.
ACACAAATTTAGCAGAATACCGTGCGTTAAAAGCAATATTGCCAGCCGTGATAGCCGAGTCAGTACGGCTGTAGAAAGGTTCGGGTCGTGGGTTCAAATTCCGCCTCGGGCATGGAAGTTTATGTGTGTTCGTGTCGTCCTTATGTGTTCTTATTACAATTCCCTCTGCAGTTAAAACAATCGCAGTGGTAGCTATATGATCAAGTTAAAAAACGATCTTAAAAATTCATAAATAGTAATCATCAATAATATTATTTTGACAACGTCCATGCACAATTTAGAAATTAGTTTAAGACAGAAACTGACTGAAAATCCATATACGTTTTAGGGTCTTGGGGGCAAAAATTTCATTTACCACAAACAGAACAGACTATCCGCGAATCGAACGTACAAAAATAAAAACATTTCTCCAACTTATCGGCTTCCTCATTAGTACTTTTATGGCTAATTGATGTCTACGAGTTAAATCTCGGAAAACGAACAAGAAGACTGTCGCTCTCTTCCTGGCTTTATGACCAGCTCGTTAAAGGGTGAGCAGACGCCATATTCTAGACTTGTTCAACATCTATGCGACATCTCGGCTACCAGTTGCCAATCATCAGCAAGAAGGTCGATGGAGTGATGAAAGCCAATTACGTTGGATGTGAAAGCACTTTATAGGCAGTGAAGTGCATGTTGAGTAACTGATTCGTGACGCATTGTGAATTTCATTGCAGTTCGTTTATAGAAGCAATGAAGATATTGCATGTTCTGATGCAAGGAATGCAATGGTTGTATCGGAATTTGTTTTCTCTTAGCTGTAAAGCAGAGCAAAACTAACGTAATCAAAGGAAATACTTTACTAATTAAAAGCTTACTTTTTTTTATAGAAAAATATAATTTTTTCCACTACCGTAATGAAGAGTCGGGGCAACGCTTGAAATCATTCGATTAAAAATATTTGTATTTAAAGTTACACAGATTCAATATACACAGAATGCTTTCACGTATGTCCTAGTCTATTTTCCAACTAAGCGCAGTTCGTGGTTCCGAATACCGGAACAGTGGTTGACCAGCGAAGGCGTTACACGCTGAAACACCACGACTGCTCGTCAATGTTTGAGCACTGTTCGTTCTCCTTTCTTTGCTTGTTATGGAGCAGTTCATGTTTCAGCTCAATGACAGTCCCGCGTCCTTTGGCGGATACTGCTTCTTCCTTTGTTGCAAGGTGATGCTCTGTCCTCTTTTCTTTGGTCGGGCATTCTTCCGTTAATTACGAACCGATTTACCACTGTCTGTTGCTTCGCTTCGCGACCGAGGTGCTTTGGCTCGATTATTCGACATCAATAGCTTCGTTCTCTATACTCTATTCTACAGCAGTGTCTTCCACTCTGTTCGCATCTGTGAAGCTCTTTTGAACGCATTTCTATAAATTGTACCTCTTTCAGAAACAGGTTTTTCTTTGCTTTCGTTTATTTTATAATAAAAATTGACAATATACTGAGTAAGACTCGAAAAAAACTATAACAGCACAACTATAATTCATTGAATGGATATCACGATTTTTGTAACACTGAAATGAGTTTGATATTAAATATTGACGATATTGTAAACGCAAAGTTCGCTATAATTAAGAAACGCGCTCTGCTGAATCCGTCTTCTCCTGACATTACTGATTTACTCGTATCTGCCGCATGCCCCTGAATGGACACGCCTGGACCAGGGAATTTCATATCCCCGATGGGAAAAAGGTATTCTTCAGAAACGATTGCTTTTCTATGCGATTAAAAACTCGCATTTCAGAATTTGTCTGCAGAGGAAAGAATCCTGATTCGTCCATCTCCGCCGCCGTCCGCGATGTGCTGAGTTGGGCTGAGCAAACAGGCGGGGAGCGGAGGGGCGGCGCGTGGCCTCCTTCGCCTCCGCCAGGCGCCACCCGCCGCGCCACCGTCGCCTCTCGGGGGCGGATTCCATTGGCGTTGCCACCGCCATACTGAGGGCGCACACCACAAACAGACGCACACAACGAGGCGTCCTCGCGTCTGAAGAGGTGACCCACGCTGAATATTTCTCGTAACTATTTTTAAAAATTATGATTGAATTAATGATAGAAAAGTTCAAGTTTTAAAACTCATGTGTAATGTTCGCTAAAATGTTGAAAATACATTTTTTGTTAGTTCACTTTCGATACTGCAGCTGTTGAGCAAAGTTCTTCACATTTAAGTTTAAGTTATATTACTCAAACACTAAGAAATATATTTTAATGATGTAATTTTAAGGTGTAGTGGGATTAAAAACAAACCAATTTTTATACGACGCTTTTATAATTTATAATACTTATAATATATAAAAACATTTAATAAACCTTGGTTTGTTTTTAACCCCACAAGAGCTGAAAATTGATATATTTTTATTTGATGGATATACTGATTCACAATAATGCCTCTTACTACCAGCTTCGTTCAAATCAGAACGTCCATCAAAAAGTTTAGGGCGTATCTCAGAGAACGGAGATTGAAGAGCACACAGACCAAGGGAGGGTTGTTCTGTTCGCTGGGGCGCGAGGATGTGGAAGGGGAGAGGACGATGGAGTAGGAGGTGGGAGTTGGGGGGGCAGTGGAGAGCACACGCTGTGCGGAGCCCAGCCGGCCGCGGCCGCCATCCGAAGTGCTTAGTCAAGAGCATTGTTATTACGCGGCCAAAGAGAGCAGCGGGATGCCGGCGCCCCTCCCCTCCCTGCCCCTCCGCGCAGCGCAACGCCCGTTTTCCTGCACGCGCCGCCGTCCATGGCCCTCAAATGCAATTACACACGACCAACACGATGCGATGGTTCCATTCTGATTCGCAATACATCTCTCGTATTTTTAAGTATTAGTTTTGGGCACGTTAAATTAACAGAAGAAAATATGTGATTATAAGAGTTATTAATATCATTACGCTGATAAATAGCAAATAAGCAAGCGACTGGGATGTTTCTGTTATCGTCCATGAGTCTTTTAATACTTTTCGTAATACCGTTTTCTTAGCAGAAAAAATGAAATAAATAAGAAAGAACAGTTCTTTGAAAAAATGTACTCACACTCTACCTCTACCTACAACACTTTTGTTCCAGTTGTTCTTAATAGATGGCGGACTAAATCCTTAACGATCACCGGCTGTTAGGAGTGGCTTTTCCTCCCACTGTTTGCTTGCGTTAAGTCGAAATAACAGTGACGAATTACGAAAAACCATACAAATAGGGTAGTTGAAGTTCAATACATATCTGGTATGCCACCACAGATCTGATGATCTAACATCGCAGATTTGATCTCCTGAGGATGTTCTCGCAACGCTCGCACCTCAAACATTTCTCTTCAGAGACGAGCGCAGTTCTCGCTTGAAAGTTGAATCCGTCCATCACAGTGGACGGCTGCCCCTCAGCCAGGACAATCATCATCATCATCATCATCATCATCATCATCATTGATTGATTGATTTCTTCCTGTTTTCGGGGTCGTCAATTGCTTTCGTCATTAGTCTCGTAAGTGTAGTGCATGTTTTTTCTCGGGAGATGGCGGTGATCTTCCCCCGCTGGATGGCGAGATCCGGCGCCGACCTACCTTCGGCTAGCGGGGTTTCCCCCTAACCGGGTCTCTCCCACCGCCCCTGTCGAGACAAGCTCTAAGCTCCCTACCGATCTCCCGGAATATGTAGTAGTGTAGTGCACGTTAGTGTAAGTGTGTGTGTAGGGGGAGAGGATAGGACGAGGAAGATGAAGGAAGATCGCGCGCGGTCGGTGGTCCGTTTGGTAAGGTACTGCTCCGGCATTCGCCCGGAGTTGATCGGAGAAACCACGGAAAACTACCGATCAGAGCAACCGGACGCTAGAATTCTCCTCCCGACAGCGACTGAATTCGACCTAGCTGAAAAGCTAGTGTCGAAAAACCTAGGACCTTCCGGTCAGAGGCGCTGCAGCGACACCAGTTGATGCACTGAGCTACCGCTCCCGGTGTCATCATCATCATCATCATCATCATCATCATCAGAGCAGCAGCGGTTGGCGCGAGGACCCCGATCGCAAGCGAATCTCCCGCGTGCGCCGTGATGAATGCAAACCCGTCGCGCAGAAAGGAAGGCGATGCGACGCACGGGACAGCCCGGGAACAAAAGCGGAGGACACGCACAAGCTCAGGTCGGAACAGGAATCCTCCATGGTCTAAATCCTGGAATTGGAATCTTGGCTAGTCGTCAAAATTTATTGTAAAATCGCCAATAATACGTTTCTCCTCTGCGAAGTACAAGACGCCATGGACATTTTGTTACACCAGTCTTTCACAGATAGAATTACATGAAATTATCCTTTCTTTTATTAGGAATATATAAGCAGTACACACGGAAAAACACTTGTACTTCCAAAACAGTTCAAAATTGTTAGTGATGCAACAATACACAAGACATGTTAATATTTTTAACACTCCTTAGTAGTTGTAAATGATAATGAAAAATATACTGCTAGTGTGTATCTAACGATCCGACAATTAACTCCGTTTCCACGCCAAGAACACCGGGAAATATAATTAATGCTAGAAATTCCATTTCTGTTCCTTAATGAATGATCTTCAATCCATGGTGTAAAAAGTCAATTTCAATACCAAATATTTTAGATAACGTTAGGGATTATGGATTGTGGTTCAGGTAGTTCATATTCTTTGATGTTTAGAATAATTGACGTTATGCTTATTCCTCATTAGTATTTTATTTGATCGTCCCATGCCCCACAAGAACAGCTGTTCTATACTGTTAGTGGAGGAGCAGTTCGTAGCCGAGAGGAAGCGGGTTAAATTAGCGGGTGCGTCAACTTCTTAGATCATTGCCACCGCAAATGTAGCGCATGTTGTAGGCGGGAAGTGGAGGTGCTCCTCTCCAGCTGAAACGTGACATACAGCGCCGGCCTACACGCCTACTTCGGGGATTTCCCCCTCAGGTAGGGCACCTCCCAGCCAAGACCCGCTCTAAGCTCCCGATTGGTCTTCCGACATGCGTGGCAGACTAGTGCATGCAAGTAAATGGCTACAGGGAGAGGAATGATGAAGAAGGAAGGATCTAGCGCGGTTCGTACGTTAGGAAACTGCCCCAGCGTTCACGTGCTATACATAAGAGAAATCACGGACAACTCCCGATCAGAGCAGACGGCCGCTAGAATTCTCCCCCCGCCAGCGGCTGATTTCGACGTCGCCACGTGGCGAGTGTCGAACATCCGCCGCCGTCGGCACTCGAACCCTAGGACCGCGGTCAGGGACGCTCACGGCCCCGGTGCAACGGCTGCACTGCGGCGCGACCTCAGCGCAGCGCAGCGGCGGCGATCTGCAAAGGCAGCGCAAGTAGGTGAAGCGCGCGGGGCGGCGCGGAACGCAAACAGCGGCCGCGCACCCAAGCGAGGAGCAAACATCACGAGCAGCCCGCCCCAAGCAGACTTGCCGCCTTACCAAAGAATTTTTTATATCTAGTGCGTGAATTTACCGTCTTTGCCACGAGTTCTATTTCGGCGAGGTGGAGAGGTCTCTATTTTGTATTACTAACTCAGTACTACCAACCTACCTCACGTGGGAATGGTGGGGACGTTGAGTGCAGAAGAGATGCAGAGCAGTGCAGCGAAGATGAGCAATGATATGTGATGACCGAGTTGTGGGAAAGAATAATTTTTGCATTGTGCCGAAATGTTCCCCGCATGACGTAATAAAAGACTATTTTTTTATACGGTTAGCAGAACGCAGAATCGCTCATTTTTATATGATTTTAAAAAATATTTGTAATTACATTTAGTGCATTTGTATTTATTATTTACCTAAGATTCCAGAATTGTCAAGAGTTTTCTTAAAAATCGCCTTTTAACCATTATATACTAAATAAATAGATTTTTTATTTTGTACTCTGAAGTACTGAAATGACGTGTTAAAAACTTAGATGCAACTTTCAAATTAATATTTTTTATTGAAAAACTAGTAAAGTGAAACGAGACAAAAAATAACTGAAAATCAGAACTTCAGTAATAAGATTAAGGATTCCCACTTTTAAGGAAACTACTAGTAAAATCGTCCTGGTGAGTACTGAGTATAATAGTAGTACCACATTCTTAAAGGGTTGCAGTGTAGCGGGAGACAGAATCTTCAGAACGAGTCTCTCAATTAACAGACACCAAACAGAAGGAATGTCTGAATAGATTCCAAAGCTGGAAGGTATTGGTCACTTCCACAAAGAGTTAGGAATATGTAAGTTGGAGAATTGAGGGTATTGCTTTTCTCTGCACACATGTAGCGAACAGATGCTCTCTAAGCAGATCTTCGGTTCTGCGCATGTTCACACGCGTTCTACAATATTTAAGAAAACAAGTTCAATACGATATTGAATTCATTCAAATGAAAATCAAAATGATTATCAAATATTCATCAATTATACGTAATGTGAATACGTCACAAACAATTATCTTGGCATTTATTATTATCATATTATTATCTCTTGTCCCAGAGTTTTACATTGTTGATTACTCCATAAGAGACCAATTCAGGCACATGTCAACCTGTGCAAATATTGATTTAAAACCATGTGAGCAATTCCACAAGTCTCCAGACTCATCGACTTTCGAACTTTGGGAATTATGTGTCTACGAGTAGGCTCACCTTTCCGAAATTTTTCATTATTTATTTGTTGATCAGCCCAGTTGCTGTAATGCTTCTTGGAATTATTTTCCCTGAATCGAGTTTTTACCATTCTTTAAATTCCTTTTAATTAATATTGTTCTTACGTAGGCCGATGGCTTTGGAACAGTAGGTGCAGCCTTGTTCACCTGGCGTAGCGCACGCGCGACCCCTGGGGAACACCAGGAGGGCGGGCAGCGGAGGCGCCGCCGCGTCTCCTGGCGGCAGCGGGCGAATTCCTTCACGCGGCAGCCGCCCGCCCTCTCCCCCCCCCGGCCACTTCGCCGTCACTGACCTCACCGCGCGAGCATGCTGCCTCGAAAGTCTTTCCTCTTCCCCCACCCCACCACACCCCACCACTCTCCGCGCTCTTCAGCCCGAATCCTGCCTCCAGAGAGCTTTTGTGATATCAAAACTAAGAAACAAGATGAAACAGTTTTCCAAAATATTCTCTCCCCAAGTTTTAGTTACTTAGAATCTCACCGACACTGGTACGTGGAAAGTTGACGGAATGATGGTATTTCGATGGAATGTCAGAAATGGAAAACAATAAAAATGCCCAGAAGTCACGTGTAGCTAATTCGCTTGTTCACATAATTGACCGGACGCTCCCTTTTCAAATCGACCATTCAAAAGCACTTTGTCAGGGTGTAACCTGTAGTTTTGAAAATGCTCGCTTTGTCTCGTTTTGTTCCGCAATCATTACGATGCGTCAGATTCACCAAAATCTTGTTCATGGCGTCGCAGATCGCGCTTGACTATTGTTGCCAGGTTTATCAATCCAACTAATATACTTACTTAATAGAAGTGTGTGGAATACGTCGTTATTTGGCTGGCGATGCTCATTTGTAACCCAATCGATCCAAATTTGTCCCAGTGGAATTATAACAACACTGTTTCTTCCTCTCAATCGAACCGAATATCTACCACTTCGCAGAAGAGCAGCTTCCTGTCACCGTTTTTGGAGCTACCTCTTCTGCGAGCTACTTTCTTTTCACGAACGTGTACTATCTAGCCGCAATCTACGCTATTTCGTTCCAGTTTTGAACCGGTTAACTTTTTCTTCCCAGTACTTGGAACTTAACCTTTCTTCAATCATTCATTACATTATATCATACCGTTATTATGCATTTCCCTAAAATAAAAATAGCGTTACACTTTCGTATTAGATGCATTTTAATTTTCAAAAGTAAATATAATGTGACACTTTTCATTTCGGTTCCTTACACTTAAACGGTTTCGTTAATATTCTCACAGTCTTCTATTTTCTGAATACCAATTTTGTATTCCTTTCGTCTGAGGTTTTGTCGTCTTTTCACTCGGCCAGCATTACTGTGGTCCAAACCGAATGGCAATGGTTTAGTGGAGAGAGCTTCCGATTCTTAGAAATTTCTCTCCCGGTGAAAGTGGTGAATACATGAGTGGGAATAAAATAGTTCTGAATTTTTTTGAGAAAACAAATTACGAACACACAAAAAGATTTCTTAAAGATCATCTCCAAAGATTTGGTCAGACTTACATTTCACTCAATAGTATTTCTTGCAATATACTTTAGCGACTGTCATCTTAAAATCCAAACATGAATTTTCACCAGAATTATTTATCTCTTTGGTACCGAGGATATACAATATGAGTTTTCAGTTGAAAATTGCCGTTATTTTGCTGCAGAATAACAATACTTACTCTCTACCACGCAAGTTGTATATTATTATAATTATATGATAAACAAAAAATACAGTACGTTCACTAAATGTCATGGAATGGAAATCTCTCTCTAATTCTGAAGGTCATAATAATAATAATAATAATAATAATAATAATAATAATAATAATAATAATAATAATAATAATAATAATAATAATAATAATAATAAAAAGAAGAATAATAGGAAGGCTTTTAATAAAAGAGAAATTTCGTGCACGTTCTCCCAGTACTAAGAGCAATGATGCCAACAGTCCAGAAGAAAACCGCCGCGCGCGTCCCTCGCGTGCTGCGCGTTCCCCAAGCCCCTCGCGGCGCTGACTCAGCCCCGAAGGCAGCTTCGCGAGGCCGAGTGATCGTGGAACGGGTTGACAGCGCTGGCGTCACAAGAACCAACCCAATTGTGGATGGAGCGGGCGGCCCTGAGCGGAGCCCGCGTCGCACACAACTCCAACGCTTCTTACTCATTGTTGCGCTCTCAGAATACAAAGAAACAACCACGAAATCAAAGCGCCTTCTATGCGCTTCAGTCGGGCTAATGAACGATTTTTGTCAGGTACTGAAACACTGGATCGTCGCCAAAAACCGTATCGCTCTGCGACATGTGTCCTTCCGCCACCATAAGAGCCGTGTGTCAGTTGATAACAGCTCGGAGCTCTAACACTAGTAAGATTGACTGATTCGTGATTCCGGGCGCGTCAACTGCTCAGGTCATTAGTCCCGTAACTGTAATTCCCATCTGGAGGTGATTTTCCCCCGCTGGATGGCGAGATCTGGCGCCGTATCCAGCCAAGCATCTCCCACCAGCAGCGCCCCGCACCAACCCGAACAAGCCCGTAAGTTTCCGACCGGTCTCCCGGCATGTGTGGTCGTGTAGTGCATGTATGAGGAAGTGTATATAAGTTAGGGATGAAGATAGGTCAAGGAAGAGGAAAGAAAGATCGCGCGTCGTCCGTGGCCCGTTTGTTAGGGTACTGTATTGGCATTCGCCTGGAGTTGGTCGCTAGAATTCACCTCCAGACAGTGACTGAAGTCGACCTAGCTAGTGTAGAAAATACTGCCACCGTCGGGACTCGAACCTAGGAGCTCCCTGTCAGGCGCACTGCAGTGACAATAGTTGATACCCTGAGCCACTTCACCCAGTAGTAGTTGGAAGTTAGAAATAATTTTCATGAGTAATTTTGTTCATTTCGAATTCTTCACTGAATATAACACTGTAAGAATTAAGGCCTTGCATGGCGAAGGTAAACAGGCAGGCTGCAATCGCTGGAAATGGAAAAAAAGAATTCACATTCAATGCACTTTCAACTGAATTCTTAATCAAGCGAAAGTGTAATCCACGTACGTAATATTCTTTAAATAGAAGGTTTGAAGGGAACTTTTTTTTTAATTCAAGCATCATAAAATCATTGCTTTGATACATTCTCGAGGTTTCGGAACGACAAAAAGTAATAGAGATAAGCCCAAGTCTTCCAGCGTCTGTGAAATAATGAATGTGAATCACTTCTAATGTTATTCACTGACCACGCCTCCCCCCCCCTCTTTAAAATATCGCTTTCATGGCAGAACTGCGTACACGCCAAGACTCATGCTTTTAGCTAGGCTTTGAATTTAAGCAAAGCAAATAATTAATTGACTCTACTCTTCACTATTCGTCAGACAAATGCACATGGCAACTAAAGAAGTACAGTTTTCTGACATACACTTCTGCCTCGTCAGAGATACTGGCGAGAGAAAAATTAATTGTCTGGCCAATTTTATGATTAAAATATTAAATATTAACCGTTATAATTATATAAATATAACGGCTATACAGTTGTTTTTGACATTGACAAGTAATATTAACTTCAAGAAGTAAGCAAAATGAATATGTTTACGTAATGACTGTATATCAAGTCCATCAATTCAATTTTATTTACGTACAAAATAATTTCCTGAAGAGACCTACTTTCCATTTATTCCTCATTTAATCCTTACTACTCGTATGTGTCAACTTCATAAGGGCCAACTGCCTAATAAACTTTTTTCTTAAATTGCTTCATGCAATATTTACCGTACGCTTTCGAGTCTGAACATAGATCATTTCAAACGAACCAGTACAATTTTTTGCGCCAACTCAGCTTTCACAATCATTCCGTTTCAATTCGTCCCGATGTGGTAATCTTCGCTCATTTCCTTGCAACGGTACTCCCAGTTTCCGTAAGGCGTTCAATTAATATTTCAATAACTCCAGATGAGGATGTAACGCGAAGGTTTATACGACCAAAAAAAATCTTGTGTTTATTATCCGAAGGTCAAGGAAGATGGTGGCAGCATCAGATTTCGGAGTTAAGGTATTACTTTCGGGGTATTAAATTAGAGAGGGGCCCGCCTCCATTTCTCTGCTTGTGGGGCTCAGCGGTTCCCCGATTACACGCGGGGAGCGCTCGAAGTACGTCCATTATGTTCACGTTTCGTCCACCGAACGACCACGCTCACCTCTACATTCCTGCATCGAGGACCGTATAAGCGCTGCTCTTTGACCTACGTCAACGCCTTACGGAGAACGAACGGGCAGAGTGAATATAGCAGTAACCGGATCTTCATGTTATGAGACAGTAATCTGCTAACGAACCGTTTCTAGGCCAAGTTTGTTTCCTTCTTGAAGATACTGTAGATTTTATTACTGGTCTGTTATGGGCTACCAGCAAAATCTCAGCTCCTCCGGTGATGGGTAATTGTGCTATTTAGGACTGCTTTAATACCCTTACAAGTTAATTTGATACACCATTATGTCACACGCCATGGAAAGTCGCTGAGGTGACAGACATTCTCGTTCGATTTGAGAGCCGCTCGTGACAAATGTTTTCCGGTATCATCGCGCCAAAGATCAACAGCCGTATTCCTAAAAGGCAAATACAGTCGACTCTGGTTGTAATTAACTCGAATATAGTGAACCCTCGGTTATAGTGAACTTAGATCACTGGTCCCGTTGCATTTACATTTGAAATAAGCATAAGAAGATTCGGTTATGATGAACCAGAACCACGGCTATAGTGAACGTGGGAAATAAATCCCGGAAATTAATTGTATCTCGCATGTTATGACGCGAGTAACAGCGCCTTCGAAGAGTGGAACGGTGTTTCAACAGTGCAACAGGTGTGTGCACCGAAAGGTGTGAAGGCTGCAT